>CM034152.1:557487984-557788089 GCA_019776745.2 Taxus chinensis | reverse complement strand
AATGCAACAGTGATGAACACCTACATGGAATAAAATGAGGTGATGAAGTGCATCTATATGTAGGATTTGTCCTAGCGATGGACCTAGATTGATGTACTCGACTAGTAAAAATGATAATACTGTGGAGGTCGTGTGTGAATAGGCGAGCTAGGAGTAGATTGTGCTTTAGGTTCTAGAGGTCATGGCTTGCTAGAAGGGCTAGGTGATACATTGGAAACCATGAGAGGAGATGGTGACCATGGAGTGGTTTGAGAGACACCATTGATAGAAATGAATTGATCATTATAAATAAAATTTAGACATAAATGGTTCATGGAGATGATATACTTGGAACTGTGAATCCAATTAAGGCCTAAGAGTGTGTCACATCTATCAATTGTTTGTCCCATTGAGAGGGGCACCAACATAGTAAGAGGACTGACTGTAACATGGATTTTAACAACACCATATGAATTATTCATTGGATATGATATTTGTGAAAGTGGATAGTTGATAACAACAAGAAGTAGATTAGAACACATGTTAATGGGCCATGATGGATCAACCTTAGTGTTATTGATAGGGATAGATATAATAGAGGCACTAATGTGTAAGTGATTAGAGGAAAATGCCACATGATAATCATGTTAGAGAAGGAAATAATTTGAAGAGGCATATTTATATTAGTAACTATGAAATCAAGAGCCCCCAATGCAGGAGGAGGAACAATGCGATATGTATGACTAGTCAAAGAGTAATTCAATTTCTTGTCATTTTTTGGAAGTGAATTGTTAAAGATCTTGAGCTTATGGTTGTCATTGATAGGTGTAGGATTCATGGGCTCTGGAAGCTTGATTTTTCTATTGTCAATGAGATCTTGAATAAGAATGTGAATTTTAAAACAATGATCTATAGAATGACCTACACATTGATGATAGTCGCAATGG
This sequence comes from Taxus chinensis, assembly GCA_019776745.2. Taxonomy (NCBI): domain Eukaryota; kingdom Viridiplantae; phylum Streptophyta; class Pinopsida; order Cupressales; family Taxaceae; genus Taxus; species Taxus chinensis. The sequence goes on along the minus strand of CM034152.1, from coordinate 557,787,163 downwards.
AAGTTTCCATTATAATTACGACCTTTTAGTCAAGATGGATCTAATTGGGGTGAAGGAGGAAGTGTGATGATATTTCTTTTGTTAAGTTGTGGAAGTAAAATATATGGAAGGATCATTAACTTTGTGTACGTACATCGAGGCGGTTACAGTTAGAGCTCTTTGGTGATTGATATTACGTTGACAGATATTTTGGTGTCAGTTGGTTTGGTTGCAGATGGCTTGAATGTTGAGTTAGTTTGAAAACATTTTATAATATGACACTTGCTCCTTATATTTAATCTTTTTTATAGATAAAAAACTTAGTATCACAAAGCTTAAGAGTATGACATAAGTGATCAAAAGAGGGAGACACCTCAAAGAGAATACTCTCCTAGAGTGGTGGTAATAGACTCTGAATGAATAAGTCTTGAAGCTCAGATTCTGCAAGCACATTTGCCATCTTAGATAAGTTATTTTTATATCATAAGACGTAATCTGATAAGTGTTCATTAGATACTTATTTAAGTTATGTGAGTTAAGTGTAGGAGATCTTAAAGTTGATGTTAATAGAGAAGTGAGTGAGAAAAGCATCAACCATATGGGTGAAGGATGTTACCGAGTGGACAGGTAGGTCATAGAACCAATGCATCACATAATCATGGATACTATGGGGGAAGTTTTAGCCAAGAGGATATGATCATTCACAAAATCTAGACAAGCCGCATGGAAAGATCAAAGATGCTCTTGTGGGTCACCATGCCCATTAAATGTGGGAAGCTTGGGGGTGACAAAATTAGGAGGAAGTGAATAAGCAGAGATGGTGGGTGTGAATGGAGTGTGTAATAATAAGGTGGAATCCAAAGATAGAGATGCATGAGAATTAGCCTATTGTAATTGACAATTTTTTTCTTAGAGATCTTGATAGAGGAAGGATAAATCTTGAGTGCTAGTGGAGGAAACTTTCTGCATGTGATAAATAAGAGGTGGACTGAAGGGGTTAGTTGGGGTAGGAACAAAAATGGGGATGGTAGAAATGGGAAGTAGATTAGAAGCATGTGGTTGAGTAGAAATGGAAGTGGTGATGGCAACAGAAGCAACAAGCTCTGTCAGATTAGTGGCTTCCTCATGAGCAGTGCATAAGAGCAAGTCTAGATATTTGGGATGCTCAACGATATGATCATTAAAGGCTTTAAGATGGTCTGCACTAAATTCCTCATAAGATTGAGCCATAGTGATGAGAGTATAAGAATGCTAGATGGAATGGGAATTCGAAGACCAAGTTCACCAAAATGATTATACTAAAATGTAAAATTATAGCCTAATCTAGATGTTATAGAAACAATAAATAAACGAATAATGAAATATTGAATTTAACCCAAGAAACTAAGAAATAAATAATGAAACCTTAATTACAAAGAGGGTTAGAAGACCCTTAGATGATTCATGGAGGTTGTTGGACTGTGTCACAGTGGTGACTAGTTGAACATAGATGGAAGATCATCACATGGGAACTTGGAAAATTATAGATCTGGAGGATTTGACTGGACTGGGGCACCTGGAGAGGGATGGGGGTGCCCGTGGGTGCCCTGGTATTTTTTTTAGGTGATTTGGTCTACGTAGATGCTCATAAAACCTCCTCTAATGTATCCTAAGAGGTTCACACTTGTGTTCCTTTGATCACCTGAGTGTCAAACTTGGATCGACCGAGGTCACTGTAAAACCTACAACAAATGATGCACCTATAAAACCCTCAAATAGAAATTAAATCATAAAAATGAAAGATGCAAAATGAGGGGTCAGAATTTCCTCATCCACCACAATGGCGGTCTTATAACTGAGTGATGCACTACATCTCAGACCCAATATAGTTATGTGTGTGTGTGTGGAATTTTTCCCTAGGTTGGTCTTGTGCGTGTCACACTTGAAGTAGAAAGAAAGTAGCTAGATGTAGAATGTAAATAATGTGTGCATGGAAATAATAGACTCCCCTCCTATGAAGTGTGATCCAGATGAACCAACCTTTGTCCCTTGTGATGGAGCTAGATGGATATAAATGGAGCTCTAGATGCCTTGATGGGTGTAACCTTAGGTGGTGATAAGTAGTTCTTAGTGCTTGTTCCCTTATTATGATCACATATATTTATATTTATATGATTTCCCTTCTTGAATTTCATAATTAACCTTGAAAAGGTTGACTACCAAAAAGTTAAGATGCTCAAATGGCTAGAAATGACCCAAAAAGTGTCACCAAAGTACAAAGAGGACAAGGGCACCTAGAGGGGATGTGGGCACTTGGCGTTGGCATCCTAGCTGGGTGCTAGTGTCCAGAATGACAAATTCCAAAAGGTGAAAAGACAAAATGAGCAAATAAGAGTGCAAGACTAAAAGCAGAAGCATAAAGAAAATAAAGGTGGCCAAAGACATGGGTTAATCATTACTTTTTATACTTAGGAATCATGTAAATAGTAGTATGTAATCAGGACTAGATAACTACCCAAAGTGTGTGATTTTGTGTCTACACATAATACCGTGAGGGATCACATGAATTCACAATTGAATTCACTTATATACTATGTTCATTTCATGAAAAGATGTGACTTTTCATGAGTTCACATCCTTAAGAATATTCATCATGAGTCAGATTTAGTATATTTTGACATTTGAATATTTGAAATTTTCAAAGATTCCCACAGACATCCCCTATTTTCACTTAGTCCCGCGTCATTTCATGACCATCATGGACAATTCTATTCATACAATAGATTTCTCTTTGTTGCACGGATATCTTCCTTTGTATTACACCACTTGTTGACATTTGTGGATTTCTCTTCATTGTGTGAAATTATTTCAAACAAACCAAAGTACTTTAGTTTGGCCCTTTATTACATGAGGTACTGCTTCAACTTATACTACACTAAATACACCCACAAATTATTTCAAAACCTGTGAAGCATTAAAAACCCCTGCAGAACATTACAGAACCCATGGAACACTACAAAGCCCATTAAACATTTTAACAACCCACAAAACACTACAAAACCCTAAAGAACATTATAGAACCAATTCTTTTGGCATGCAACATGCAGGATTAAAATTAAAACATATTTTTAGTAAGAGGAACACATATGTAGGCATCAATGACAATATTTCTAACATAAGATATACTTATCAGTATTCTTTTGATATTAATGATACTATTTCTAATAATCTCCCCCTTTTTCATTGATGGAAACCAACCATCTTCATCAACCGTCTTGCAACACCTTCCATCTTTATCTATTGCTCCCCCTGGCTTCAACTCTCCTATTTTTCCCCCTTGATGTATAAGTTCTCCTGACATTCAATTCTCCCCCTTTGACATCAATGGAAAAGGAAAAACACTCTCATCACATTCTCCTCCTAAAAATGTGCTTATATTTAATGTCTTGCTGAAAAGGATATTACTCCCAAATTTTGTTGAGATATTTAAATGTTTCTTTTGGAGGATGTTTTGTAAAAATGTCAACAATCTATTCTTTTTTGGAAATTTATTCCAACTTAACCTGTTAATCTGCAACTTGATCTCTCATAAAATGATATTTAATTGGAATATGCTTTGTTCTTGAATGTATAAATGGATTCTTTGAGATATTTATTACACTAGTATTGTCACAGAGTATAAAAATTGGAGAATTATATTCGACCTTGACATCCTTTAGTGTCTATTTCATATAGAGAACTTATGTGCAACATGATACTACAACAATATATTCTACCTCAGATGTAGATAAAGAAACAAAAGCTTGTTTCTTGCTCAGCCAAGATACTAAATTTTTTCCCAAAAAGAAAGCACCGCCAATTGTACTTTTTCTGTCATAAATACAACCTACCCAATCTGCATCTGTATATGTTATTAAAGAAAAATATTCACCTTTTTTGTACCACAAACCATAATCCACTATGCCTTTTAGATATTTGAGTATTCTCTTAACATCTCGCACATGAGTTTCTTTTAGAGTAGCTTGGAAATGTGCTACCATGCCTACAACTTGTGTCACATCTTGTCTTGATGCAATTACATATAATAGAGTTCCAATAATTGATCTATAAAGAGTTTCTTTTTCTTCAGAAGATTCATCATCCTTTCTCAACTTACAACCTGTGATCATGGGTGTACTTACTAGATTGCATTCTTTCATTCTAAATTTCTTTAGTATTTCCTTAATATAATTTGTTTTTGAAATGAATATACCTTTGTCAGATTGAGAAACTTATAATCCAAGAAAAAATGACAAATCACCAAACATGGACATTTCAAATTCTTTTTACATTTCCTTGTGAAATTCTTTACACATCTTATCCTCACTCCCTCCAAAAATGATGTCATCAACATAGACAATAATCAGTTGATTCTTACCTTCAGTTTTAATGTACATATTACTTTCAACAATTCCTTTCTTGAACCCTTGTTGTTGTAGATACTTATCCAATCTTGAGTACTAGGATATGGGGGCTTATTTTAATCCATAAAGAGATTTATTTAGCTTGTATACATAATCCTCATCATTTAATAATATTTTCAATGTAAACTTCTTCCAAATTCTCATTCATAAAATTAGATTTAACATCCATTTGACTTTAAAGTTTTGATACCAAAAAATTGCACAAAATATCCTAATGATAAACATGCAACATGAGAAAAAAATTATTCAAAATATATACCTTCAACTTGTGTATAGCCTTTGCATACTAACCTTGCTTTGTTTCTTGCTAGTCGCCCATCTTCATTCATCTTGTTTATGAATACCAACTTGGTGCCAATCACATTTTTTTCTTTAGGTCTTGGGACAAGCTCCCAGGTCTCATTCTTCTCTATCTGATCAAGTTCTTCTTCCATTTCTCTAATCCAGTGCTTGTCTTCTCTTGCTTCAACAAAGCTTTTAGGCTCAACTTTGAACAATAGAGACATATTTGAATGTTCTTCTGAATTTGTTAGTCTACTTCTAGTTTGTACTCCAAAAGTTTTGTCACCAATAATCTAATTTTCTAAATAATTATTTTGGATTGATTTGGATGGTGTTTTTATTTCCTTTATCTCAAATTATTCCTTTTCATCTTCATCTCTGCTACTGGCTTCTTTAAAATAATCAATGTATTGTAACCTGGTTTTTTTACACTTGATATCATCTACCTTCACATTTGTTTTTCAACAATTTTTAATGTTCACATATTGTAGCATTTATAGGCCTTTCTCATTTGGGAATAGCCAATAAAAATACCTTCATCAGATCTAGAATCAATCTTACTTAATTTTTCATCATCTTTCTTGATATAGAAGTTGCTTCCAAATACTCTAAAATGTTTGATAGTTGTTGGTTTTCCCTTCCAAAGTTCATAAGCAATCTTTTTGTTATTTACTCGGATCTACCCTCTATTTAAAATATATAATGTTGTGTTGTCATCCTCTCTCCATAATTTTTCAGATACTTTGGATTCATCTAACATGGTTCTTTCAATCTCTTGCACTATTATATTTTTCCTCTCTACAACTCCATTTTGCTGCAGAATTCTTGTAGATGAATAATGTATTTTTATTCCATGGTGTTCACAATGATCTATGAATTCATTTGAATTGAATTCTCCTCCTTGTTCAGATCTTAAATTCTTTATCTTTAAATATTTTTCATTCTCAATCAGATATTTGAATTCCTTAAATCTTTCAAATGCTTCTGTATTTTCTCTTTAAAAAGTAACCCATGTCATTCTAGAATAATCATAAATAAATAACATAAAATACCTCTCAAATTGCATGCTTTGAGTTCTTGTAGGCCCACAAATATTAGTATGCAAAAGTTTCAATAACCTTGTGGTTGAGTACTCCTTTGTCTTGAATGAGGCTCTTGACTTCTTTCCAAATTGACATTGTTTGCAAGTGGTATTTGTAGGTTTAGTAATCTTTTGCATGCCGATAAACACTTGTTTGGAACTAATATTCACTAGATTATTGAAGTTAATATGACCAATTATCCTAGGCCATAGCTATCTCTCATCAAATTTTCCCATGCAACACTTTTCACCTTTAATCTCACTAAGAATGTGGAGATTATTTGATGTCCTGCATGCATCATCAATAACCTTCCCGGTACTTTCCTTTCGGATTTCACATCCTCCAGCATAAAATGTTATAGTGTATCCTCTATCACTCATTTGAAATACACTCAAAATATTATGCTTTAATCCTTCAACATATAGGAAATTTTTAATTTTTGATTTACTCTTATTTACGCTAATGGTGCCTTTTCTTGAAATTATTGTAGTGGCATTGTCTCCAAATTTTATAGTACCTCTATTTACCTTTTTCAAAGTAAGAAACTTACTTTTGTCTCCAGTCATATGGCTTGAAAAATCACTATAATTTTACCAATGATTTTCTTCATTCTATGCATGAAATGTTGTTTGAACAATCATGGATTTTTGTTTGTTTATTTCTTTATCTTGTTTCATCTTCCAAACCTTTTCTGATTCAACCTTTTGATTATCTATGGTTTCCTCATTCTTAGACTACCTAGCAGAATCCACAAACAAGCTTCTACAAAAGCAAGCTTTATGCCCAAAGTTGTGACACTTATAACATTCAATGTTAGGATTTATCAGAGGTGAAAATGAGTTGTAATTTCTATTTAAGGACACATATTAATTTGCATTTGTCTTCCTATCAAAACTTCTTACATGAGATCTAGAGTTTACTACCCTATGACCAAACCAATTACATGAAAAACAATATCCATAATAGGAATTTTGAAACCTAATATTGTAATGCCACATTGGAGGAAATGATCTTCTTGTTGAATCCTTATTTCCCTTTGGAGGATTATTGTGTAGAGCATGACTTTATATCCTTCTACAGATTTCATTTGAAGTGTTTGTGTGTTGAGGGTCATGTGATTCTTCCTTCTTTTGGTTATCATATCTGGTATAACATTTAAGTGCATCTGCATAGCTTCTTAATGTCTCATAACTTGTCATCTTTAGATACTCTTCAGGATATTCTTTTGCAAACTTCTCATTATACCCAAGACCTACTTTGATAAATGGTGATATCTGATTATTGATGATGTTTTCTAAAACTTCATAGCTCTTTTCAAACTTGAGACATTTTTTCAACTTGGTAGTTGATTTCTTAAGTTCCTTTCTTAAGGAAACCACTTCACCTTCCATATTTTCACAATCTTCCTATTTTTTTTTCAACTATATTTTCATGTCCTCATCCATCTTATTCACTTATTCTAGTTGAATATTTAGATCAAAAATGATTTTCTTGGAATATTCAATATCATGTGTCAATTTTGGTTTTAAGGAACCATACTCATCTTCTAGTTTCTAAAATTTTTGTTTTCATTTTTTATTTTTCTTTCTTAGGCTTTTGAGTTCTTCTAGGGTAGAAATGAGTTCACCTTAAAGATATAATTTAGCTATCTTCATCATATTATGAATCTATATCTTATTTTCTTTCATTTACTTCTAAAATCCATGAGAAGTGATTCATCTTTATCACTAGCAGAGATGTTTTCATCACTTTCTTCATATGAGTTACTTTCCTCTTTGGTGTAGGGGTTCTTCTTGTGCTTGTAGAGATTCTTCTTACTTTCAAATATTCTTTGCTTATGATTTTTATTTGATTGATAATATATGTTACTTTCCTTCAAGTTTTTTTTTATTTATCATCATTTTTTTATATGGGCATTTGTTGGCATAATGTCCTATTTCACCATAAACAAAACATTTGAATGGTAACTAACCTTTATATTTTCTATACCATTTCTTCAACCTTCTAGCAAAATGAGCTTCTTTTGCATCTAACTCATTCCCGGTGCAATCATGTGGTTTAGGTTTCTTTCCTTTCACTTTCTTTGATGTTTTAAATGCAACTTATTGCTTAGGTGATTTATCACTTTTAGTTCTCATCTCATATGTTGTGAGAATCCCATGCAGTTCATCTATTGTTAGAATAGACAAGTCTTTCAACTATTCAATAGCAAAAACGTTGGCATAAAATATTAGAGGAATATATCTTAGCACTTTTTACATAGTAGTTTCATCCTTAATTTCTTCACCAAGTACTCTAATAGTATTGACAACTGCATCCATGCAGATAACGTAAGCTGCAATGTTTTCTTCATCCTTCATTTTTAAAATTTCGAACTGACTTCTATGTATTTGGAGTTTGGATTTCTTTACTTTATTATCTCCTTCATAGATATTTCTAAGTTTATCCCAAATTTCCATTGTTAAACTACAATGCACCACTTTGAAAAATTTTACCTCACACAATCCACCCAATATAACATTCATAGATTTTGGATTGCTTTCACTTGCCTTCTTTCCAACTTGATCTATTGGAGGGGTTGTTGGAGTTGTATATCCATTAACAACAAAATTACATATGTCAAACCCTAGAGCCATTAGGTAAGTGCGCATCCTTATACTCCAAAAGGCATAGCTAATTCCATCAAACAATGGAGCCTTATTTGAGGAGAAACCTTCTTGACTTGTTATGTGTGCTTTTGAGACTACCTTCCAATGGTTAGACTGTTATGAAGGAACTCATTATAATACCAAATGTAGAAAAAACACAGATACTGAGAGGGGCATGAATTTGTATACTTATATTTTTAACTTATTTAAACATTAACATCCATAACAACAATAAGCACATGAGATATAATAATTACACAACATAGGATTTATGTGGAAACCCTTTTAGGACAAAACCACAAAGAAAAGAATTCTTGGAGCTACCTTCCAAATATAGCCACAAAATTAATTGTATTACAAATATTTTTAGGCACCAACCTATTGGAGACACCAATCCCCAATTTCGAGCACCAACTCAACTTGATTTGTGATCACCAACTCACTGGAGACACCAATCCCTAAGGACAGGTACCAACTCAGTAAGATGTGTGAGCATCAAATCATAAGAGACACCAGTCCCCAATGTCGAGAATCAACTCAAAAATTAAAAGATCCACCCACTATAGTTGCTTCTTCAACCCGATGATGGCATATAAATAACTATTCACTTCTTTCTTCTGATTCTGTACACTACACACTATTCTTGTTTATGTACTTTTTGCTCTTAAATATTCTTCAACAAATTGAATTTATAATATGCTTGAGTTTGGTCTTCCTCTTTCTTCTCTAATCCTCTTGATATGTCTTCATTAACCGCTCCTCTCTTATCACTCTCTCCTTCTCTTTACAAAATGAGATCATAATACCGTGAGCACTCACATGAATTCGTAATTGAATTCACTTATATACTATGTTCATTTCATGAACAAATGTGACTTATCATGAGTTGACATCCTTAAGAATATTCATCATGAGTCGTCTTTAGTATGCATTGAAATTTGAATATTTGAAATTTTCAAAGAATCCCATGGAAATCCCTTGTTTTCTCTCGGTCCCATGACATTTCATGCTCATCGCAAGATATTTTTGTTCATACAAGAGACTTCTCTTTATTGTGTGACTATCTTCCTTTGTATTACACCACTTATTGACTTCTACGGATCTCTCTTTGTTGTGCATCATTATTTCAAATAAATCAAAGTAATTTAGTCTAGTCATTTATTACGCGAGGCACTGATTCAACCCACGATACACCACAAACACCCATAAAGTATTTCAAAGCCTATGAAGTACTACAAACACCTGTAAAACATTACATAACCCATGGGACACTATAAAACCTACAGAACACTACAATAACCCATAGAACACTAGAAAATCCCAAAGAACGTTATAGAAATGTTTTCTTCGGTGCACGACATGCAGAATTCAAATTAAAATGTCTTTTTCATAAGAGGCGCACATTTTTAAGCATTAATGACAATATTTCTAACACTACTACATATGCAATTTCAGGCCTAGTGATAGTAATATAGATTAAACTACCTACTAGTTGCCTATAAAGAGTAGGGTTTACTTTCTCATAAGCAGGTTTAGGATCAAGTTTACAACCAACTTCAATAGGAATAGTAATAGGTTTAAAATCAACCATATTAAATATTTTAAGTAAATTAGGAGCATATTGCAATTTGAGAAACAACTATAAAGTTTTGGTCCTAAACGAAAATATCCATACAAAGGATAAAATAATAAGACCGCATCCTAAATTTATGTAGAGAAAAATATTAGTTGTAACTTGTATTAGATGTTTGAAATACAGGCATGAAGAGCGTCCACAATTGTTATTTGATATGCATAAAATATTTTTCTTAGCAATCACATACTAATTTACTATAATAGAGGTTATCTAACTTATACATTGTTTTATTAACATATATATCTCTCCATTATTTGTTTTAAGCCTTTTAATTTTATGATGAACTATTTTTTTACTAAAGCTTTGAATTTTTTAAATTTAGATGAAACATCAGATTTTTTTAATAAGAAATGACCAATTCGTATGAGAATAATAATCAATAAAAGTAACTACATACAATGAACCATTTAAAAAAGGTACTTATAAAGGCCCTCCAACATCACTATGAATAATTTCAAGAGGTTTGGAGGAGTTTGCATCATGGTGGCTATGGAAAGGGTTTTCATATTGCTTACCGCGTAAGCACCCTTCACAAGTTTCATGAGCATGCGAGGTAGGAGGAATTCCAACAATGAGGTTAAGACGAGACATATCATACATGCTCCTAAAGTTAACATGCCCTAATATTGCATGCCATAGTTGAGACTCATTCCTACTTTGAGAAGTAAGATAGAAAATGCAAAACCTTTAAATAAATATAACCCATTCTTTTGAATACCTTCTAGTAATATCTAATTCATTTTTAATGTACCATCTATCTTTAAGTAAAATTATGATATAGTTATTTTGAATTAGCTGAGAACATGATAATAAATTCATCTTTAATATAGATACATATAGAATAACATCTATATAACCATTTAAAATTCTAGCTTTACCTTGACATTGTACATCTAGAATATAATGATAGCCTAGATAAATTTGATCACTACATTCTTTGACATTAGAGAGAATATATGACATATATGTCATGTGCCTAGAAGCACCACTATATAAGATCCATTAAATTTATTTTGAAGTTACTAATGCAACATATAAAGTAATGCCATTAGGTTTTTTATTATTATTTTGATTTTTGTGTTTATTTTGATTAGTTTTGTTTCCTTTCTGATTGTTGAAATTTGGTTTGTTTTTATTTTTCCTACAATCTTCATTTTTATGACCAAATTTTCCACAATTATGACATTTTCCATCAAAATCAAATTTTATTGATTATTCATTGGTTTCCTATCTTTATTAAGGGGTTTATAGTTTGATTTAAACTTTTGATTCTTAATAAACTTAGAAAATTTATTATTATGTTTTTGAGCGAGAAGTGCTTGAGTGGCATTCTACTTTGAATCAAAGTTTTTCATAACTTTCTCTTCCTGAATCAAGAGAGCACTACGGGTAGATAAATCAGGAATATCTTGTTCAGTTTTTTATTTAGACTTTAGGATTGAAATAAAGTTCCTATAATTTTCATGAAAGTTCATTTGAATGATAAAATATAGCAATTTATCTTGAATCAAATCACAATTACATCCATCTAATTGAGATTTAGTATTTTTAATTTTAGCTAAAAAATTAATTATTTTTCGCCCCCTTTATGGGAGTTTTCATTAATTCAAGAATCAATTTTATGCTTTTAGTAGTTCATGTACCTTCATGCATCAATTCTTGCAGTTTCCAAGATTCACTAAGACTTTCCTAGTTTTTGATGTGTAACATGAAGTCACCTTGAACGCTCCACAGAATGATCAACATTGTTTCTTACATTTTTTTGTGAAATGCAGAAAGGTTGTCCACCATAGCTTGTCTACCTCTAGGTGTCTTTTCTGTACCATTCACAAAATTCCATAGTTTTTGCGCCATAAATTCTACTTTCAACTGAATCTTCTGGATTTGTAGTTAGTTCCATTTAACATCCGTGAATTATCCATGCTAAAATGATTACCATTAAAATAAGAGTTTACATAGTTACAAAATAAAATTCAAGGTGATAACTAGAATTTTATGAATTTAAATGAATATTCAGACGTTATTTTACACTTTCGACATAAAAGTAAGGATACAATGAATTAACAACCATTTTTATGTTTAAAAATTAATTAAAAGACAGTAATTTTAAAATGAAATTAAAAGTTCTCTGTGCATCAATCTGAAGTTCTACACAAAATATTGGAGGTTTTCTCCTTCCTGGTGCACTTTAATTTGCCTCATGCATTCTTAAGGCACAAGTCAGCTGACTTGTCGATTTTATAAAAAACTTCAATATCAAAATAAATCCATTGAGGTTTGGATGATAACAAGATGTTATTAGAAAATAAATTTTACTAACTTAGATTAAAAACAATAATTATAATCCCCTGAATGATCTATGTTTTTTTTTTCAAATTCAATAAAGCCATTAACCTAGCATGGGATTCCTACATCTCATGTTGTGTACCCATGTTTCCTATTTTTGGTGGCAATCACAGGAAACATGCTCTCAAAACAGCTTGAACTTTGGCAATCCACAACTAAGAAGGCTTGACATTGGATGAAGTAAAAAATTGACATTGGAAAAATATAATGACAAGGCCTTACTATCACAAGAAAAATTTCTAAATTTGTTTCTCTCAATTACCTTCATGTATTAACACTTCTCTCTTTCTAATACTAGGAAAAAATGAAGGCCACTTCCTACTTTCAATTTAGGAAAAAATATGTGTTCCCCATCCATTGAATTTGTTTTCTACTACCCATTTTTATGTACTCCACATTCTAAACACTATTGTAATACTTTGTTTATTATCATTCCATATTAATTATGTTTAATTTATTCATTGAAGGTTTATCTTCCTCCCCCATCTTTGGTCATGGTTTAAAACTCTTTTTTTGTTGAAATATTTACCCAATTGTACGTGGCATGGAGTGTGTTGGTTGTTTGGATGGTTATTAACTTGACTCGGATCTTGGACCTTGTGCTCACTTCGGTGGCTCATTCAGTGGGTTGGCTCTAATGGTGAGCTTGAATAAAAAATTATGTTGATTAAAATGAGAATTATGAGATCTAAAACTCAAGAAAAAATAAAATTGAATTTTATTTCTCTGATTTCATAATACTTTTTGATATGATAAAGTGTAATTGTAACAGGCCTCTAACTGTTAAACATCATTCATATAGAAAAATGAAAGTTAATAATTTGCAGGGTTCAATTGTAAATACCAATCTTCTATCAAAGGGTCCTTGGTCTATTGGTGATGTTGTTAGGCTTTCAATGAGCCCACCAGTGATCAAGTCTTGTCAAGTGCAAGGCCTGGAGATACCCAACACGAAGATTCAAAATGGTTGAGGCCACAATCGTGCCCTGGGTGAATTTTGACGGCATGGATGCCCCTTACTTGTAGATATTTAAGTTGAAGGTGATCACTAATTTAGTCGTACGCTTACTCGTAATTGTAAATCCACTATATGCTTCCTTTGAATCATGAGCAAAGATGTCGATAATCTATATAATCTAGTGCCCAAATGAGTGCACTACTCATAAAAAATACCAATCTTCAAATAATATAACTTAATGCCCCTTACTCGTAGTTATTTAAGCAAAAGGTGATTACTAGTTTATTTATACGCTTACTCATAATTGTAAATCCGTTATATGTTTCCTTTGAAGCATGAGCAAAGATGTTGATAATATATATAATCTAGTGCCCAAATGAGTGCACTACTCATAAAAACAATCTTCAAATAATAAAACTTAAGGAATAGCCCTCACAGGAGGCTTAATTAACAAGCTTCTTTTCATGAGACTATGGTATAATGGAATGAATAGTTCTATCTCATAACAAGGACACACCTTTAAAGTTGAAGATCCATTTTCAAAGGATTTATACACTATGATGTAAATGAAAACTACATCTAAGAAAAACAGTGTTTCTAACACTCTAATCTCCACGGGTGAAGATTTGGCAAGGAAACCCACAAATCAGCGCATGAGCTAAATAATGTAATTCAAGTGCAATTAACTCCCATCATAATTCAAGAAATGGTATTCCTTTTCAATTTCAATAGAATAATGTGCATCCAACACGGGTTCCCTAGATTCATTTCAAAGGCATAAAGAATCATTTTCCATTTACTCTGATACTATTATGATGGATTGAACAATTCGAGCATGATCAGTCCCCTAAATTCCATTTTTTAAGATGGGCACAATAGGTTTCTACCTACATGAGATGGAATATTAGCAACTATTTACAATTCAAGTTCTTAAGGGTTGTAGACACAAAATCATGCACTTTGGGTAATCATCTAGTCTTGATTACATACTAATATTCATATGATTCCTAAGTAAGAAAAGTACTAACCAACCCATGTCTTTGGCCATATTTTCTTTCATTTATGTTCTAATTTTGATCTTATATTGTTTCTAGCTCAGCATGTATTTTCATACCTTGGCATTTCTCATCCTGGACACCAGTCCCAACCAAGATGCTAGTCAGCTCCCCTAGGCGCCCTTGACCTCTTTGTACTTTGTTCACATATTTTGGGTCCTTTCTATCTGTTTGAGCATCTTATCTTTCATTTAGTTGGAATTTTTTTGGTTAATTATGAAATTAAAGCAAAGGAATCATATAAATATAAAGTTATGTGATCATAATAAGGGACCAAGCACTAAGCATTAGTTATCACCACCTAAGGTTGCATCCAAAGGTTATTCAAGAGCATTCAAGCATCCATTCAAGGGAAAGGGACTACATTATTCTGCATACACTTCATAGGAGGGGAGTTTATTCTATTCCATGCACACATCTATTTACATTTTTTACATCTTTTACATCTAGTTACTTGCTCGCTATTCAAGTGTAACATGCACAAGAGCCACCTAGGGCACGATTCCACACACACACACACAACTACAAATTGGGTCTGAAATGTAGTGGAAGTGCTCAGTCGTAAGATCACTTGTTTGATAGTTGAGGACAATATGACCCCTCATTTTGCATCTTTCTTTTTTAGGATTTGATGTCTCTTTGAGGGTTTTATAGGTCATTATTTCATTACAGGTTTCCAGCGACCTCAACCAACATTGTGTGACCTCATAATGACCAAAGGAAAAGGACAGAAAACACCTTATGACCAGTGAAAGATGGTTTTCTGAGCATTTTCGCAGTCACAGGTGCCCACTACCAGGTCTGTGGCCCCCACAAGTGCCCTTGCCCCTTTCTGGGAGCCCCTGTCCAGCATATTCCTCATTTAGATCTGCATTTTTTAAGCTTTGGTGCAACATTTTGTGCTTCGGATTTTCCATTTTTCTAGCTCTGTGCACCTTTGAGATCTCTACAAAATAGCTAAGTCATTTTATCCCTTCTTTGCAACTAGGGTTTTACATTTTACCAGCTTAATTTTCTTGGTTCAATTTTGTACTTCATTGCTTATTTATTTATTGCTACAATAATAATTAAGATTAAGCATTTTCATAACATTTATTCATATTTTTCTTAATCATTTTGTTGAACCTGTTGCTCAAATTCACCTTCTCTTTAGGTATCTTATATTCTTATCACTATGGCTCAATCTTATGGTGAATTCACTGAAGCCCATCTTAAATACATTAATGATCATATCGCTGAGCATCCACAGGATTTAGACTTGCTTTTATTTATTGCTCGTGAGGAAGCTACCAATCTCATGGATACTTAATGCTTCCAATCACTATCCCCACCTCCATTGCTACTTAACGACCTTCTTTTACTCAACTACTTATCTCCCTCGTTCATGTTTCCATCCCTACCACCTAACCATTTCATTCCACCTCTTGTTTCTCATGCGCACCAAGTTTCTTCCACTGACAATCAAATACCTAGCCTCACTTTACCAATATCTCCAAGTTCAAATATGACAATTACAACAAGCTACTTCTCCCGCTTCTCCATATTTGGATTCCACTTTTTTTCTTCACACCCCATTTGCACCTACCATTATATCCTTACTCACTTCCTCCTAAAATTTTCACCCCAAGCTTCCCATTTTCAATGGGCATGGTGACCCACAAGAACATCTACGAGCATTTCATGTAGCGAATGCCTAGATTATGCAGAATGATCATATTCTTCTACTTGAAAATCTTTTTCCTCATAGTCTTCAAGATTATGCGATGCGTTGGTTCTATGACCTACCTATCCACTTGGTAACATCTTTCACGCATCTAGATGATGCTTTTCTCACTCATTTCTCTATCAATATCGGCTCTAAGATCTCATATTCTCAACTCACACAACTCAAACAAGTATCTAATGAACATCTAGCAGACTATGTCTTACGATACAAAAATAACTTAGCTAAGATGTCTAATGTGCTTGCAGACTCTGAGCTTCAAGATTTATTCATTCAAAGTATATTTCTGCCTCTCTAAGAGAGTGTTCTCTTTGAGACATCTCCATCATTTGATCAACTATGTCATACTCTTAAGCTACGTGTTCAACTAAACTCTTATCTATAGGTAAGCTTAAGTATCACGAACAAACATCATATTCTATGTGATTTCAAAGTAAATTAAATTTTAATCCATCACTAAAGCCTACTGAAGTAAAAATCACTGTCAACAGCTGTCTCTAATACTAAGGAACTTCAATGGAAATTACCTAAGTGTACATATACAAAATTGACCATTTCTCCACATATTCTACTACCATAGCTGGTCAAAAGCAACCTTATTACACTTCCTCCTCCACTAAATATAGATCCATCTCATCCTAAAGGTCATAATTATGATGAAAAACTCATATGTGACTATCATCAATGCATAGGACATTCTACAGATCATTTTTTCAAGCTTTGCAAAATATCATTCAAAATTTGATCGATAATAATGTACATTGAGCTTCCAGAACCTATGACTTTTTCACATCAATCAATGAAAATCATAAGCTCAAGATATTTAACAATCCTCTTCCAAAACATGAAAAAAAGCCGTTGATTCCTCGACTAATCATATATATCACGCAGTGCCTCCTCTTACATCGGGGGCTCTTGATTTCCTAGTTGTTCATGTTGATATTTCTCCACCAATTATTTCTTTCTCCAATCATGATTATCATGCTACATTCTCTTCTGATCACTTGTACATTAGTGCTTCTATTGGATCTATTTCTATCAATAACACTAAATTTGATCCATTATGGTGCATCAACGTGTGTTCTATTGTACTTCTTGTCACTATCGGCTATCCACTCTCGAAAATTTCATATCCAATCCCTAACTCATATGGGATTGTCAAGCTTCAAGTCACTTTCGGTCCTCTCACCATGCTTGTACCTTTTCTTGTGGCACCACCAATTCAAGGGTGTGACACGCTCTTAGGAATTTATTGGATTCATAGATCTCAGTCTATCATATCCATGAATCACTTGCATCTGAAATTCATTCACAACATCCAGAGTCATCTCTAATCAATGGTGTTCTACCATCCCCTCCATGGCCACAACCTCCTCTTGAGGTTTCCATTGCATCAACTAGAGCATCTAGGTCCCCACGGCCTATCTAAACTAAAGCACAAACTTCTCCTCAGCTCACCTATTCACACATGACCTACGTGGTCTCATCGATCTACTAGTCCATCACATCAGTCTAGGTACATCACTAGGACATCTCCTTCATCCAGGCATACTTCACTACATCATTTCACTCCACATAGGTATCCATCACCTCCGCTCTCTACTTCACATAGGTTTCCATCACCTCTGTGCTCTCCTTCACATAGGTGTCTATAACCACTGCATTCTATTTTACATAGGCATACCTCACCTCCATGTATACTCATCGGTCACATGCATATAGGATTTATTCACCTGCATAGCATCTATCTCATATACCACCACTCTTAGAGCATGATCACACACCTTCATCTCCACACACATCAGGTGGAGGAACCTCATATTTTAATTTCATCAGATATCCCATTCATCATCATACACTTTGGGGGGGGCATCACACTTATTTCTTCCCCCTAACATCAACATGCATATTATTCTCTCACCACTTCACCTCTAGACTTTCACATAACATACATTTGATACATTAGCGTATCGTCATTTTCTAATGATGCACTCTCGTGCTATGGTTCACACTTGACTATTGAGGGAATCCTATACACATGAACCTCACACACTACATGTTACACTATACATTACACACTACATACTTCACACATCACGTGCTTATCACATAATCTTTCTCGCAACATCTACTCTATGCATTCATGACATATCATTTGTGACATCTACCTCTACACGTTCGTGGTCATTACCATATGATGCACTCTAGTTCCACTGTCCAGACTTGAATGCTAAGGGTATACATCTCAAATGGAACTCACCACACTTTCACTCACTCGCTCACACACTTACACTATACGCTTTGCGATTTGACGATCAAATCTCTCTAGTACACATAATTCAAACCATTTCCCGATGACGCACTCTTGTTCTCACGATTCATGCTCAAATACTGAGGGGGCATATAGAAATATGAATCTCATCTTCATGCATATACATCCACTCGGCACAATCCTATCACTCACACTGCATTCCATTCCATCTCATCCACAACATACTACATATCTTGGTTACATCTAATCTTGCTTACATTTATCCTTTTACATGTACAATTTATTACACATGTTAGATAAATATCTTGTATGTCATTATCTTTATCATACACATATGCGCGTTCATTTTAATTTCTAGTTGTGATCACAAATTCTACAGATCCATACGTGTAGCAAAAATTCTTGGTGCAATACCTATTACCAGTCCCACAATGGCTCCTGTGGGCATACACTTTCGTACATTACAGGTGATATTATTTCATTTTGTTTCATAATAGATTAATTTATTGGATTATACACACCTTGACATACTTTTTATATTTCTAACATGCTAACACGTGCTTCATGTGCAACATTTGTCTTGCAAGTCTATTTTCCACCATGGTTGTTCGTACATTGTTTGTTCTTGCTTGTCATTGTTTGCCACTATTTGTGGAAATTTCCCCTTTGTCTTGTGTGCACACTTATCTGATTTTGGCCTAGTCAGCCTTGTTTTTCTTGCGAAATCATGAGTGGTCCCCATGTTTACAACCCCTTTTCATGGTCTACATTGTCTTGTTGCATGCTATCTTCTTGAGTCTTAGCTTACACATTGTCTTCTTATTTACTAGTTTACATTTTACATACATGTTTTCTTATACTAACACTTGTCTCCTAGCCACTTGTTTTTGTGTGCCTTGGTTTCCACTAAGCACACTCCCCCCCCTATAGGGCACAATTTCAACACAATGGTCGGTCCTCCTTTGGGCTGTATTCTCCTCAGTGAAGTCACATGTACTCCAAATGAGGGGGGCATAATTTGGGTGAAACACTCACCCCATACAACAATTCACAGTCATTTTTCAACACAACATAGTACCAATACAACAATCATGGTTCAGATCCTGACTTGGTCCTTACACAACATAGACACTAGCACTCAAACCCAGACAGTAGTGCCTGGGCACCCCTGACTCTTCTTGGATGCCTGTGACTAGGGGGAAATTACATAGAGTTCCTCAGTGCACACAGTTTAAAGAATTCCACACATAGATTTTATAGGGTATATAGTCATTAACACCCACCATATACACAACATACAACATTTTCTTCTTCAAATTAGTCGAACCGGATCATAGTTTTACACACCATCTGCAGTAGTGTTCTATACATTGGAAATCAATTAAATTTTGGAGGATGACATCAAATTTTTATCCCTACACTTCTTCCAGATCATTGGCATGAGATTGCCAAAAAAACTCGCAACCAACACAACTGGTGTGAGATCAAAAAAAAATTGGTCTTCTACAACATCTACAAGATCCTTTCTACACTATTATCCTCATCACGGATCATGTGCACATGTTCCTTTTTCACATTTCTCATTTTACATACTTATTTACATGATTTTTACACACACACACACACATACGTATTTGACTACTTGTTCGTTCTTCTCTTTTGTAGTTCTATCAATATGGGAAGTGGTAGTCAACATCATTCAACACCATCCTACATCAACAACATCACACACATTAGACATCAATCAAAAGGCACATTGGTGACATCTATAATGCATGACATTTCATGCATTTCTTCCCTAGGGTCATTATCTCATCACTTTTTTTGACTTTCTCATCTTTAGTCTCCACGCTCCACATTTTTATCACTCCATGATTTTTCTTGTCTCTTGACATGCTTATTGCCATCAATCTACATGGTTATTAAGTACACATCTCTATCTAATTTATGTTATCGAGCATTTCACTCAACAACATAAAGTGGGGGCAAACTATAGACACAAAATCACACACTTTGGGTAATCTATTTAGTCCTGATTACATACTACTATTCATATGATTCCTAAGTAAGAAAAGTACTAATCAACCCATGTCTTTGGCCATATTTGATTTCTTTCTATTACCAATTTTGGTCTTGCACCCTTTATAGCCTAGTATTTATTTTCATACCTTAGCATTTCTCATCCTAGACACTAGCGCCTAGCCAAGATGGAAAGTGCAAGGCATCCTTGTCCCCTCTGGGCACCCCTAACCTCTTTATACTTTGTTCACATATTTTGGGTCATTTCTATCTATTTGAGCATTTTATCTTTTTTATAGTTGGAATTTTTGGGGTTAATTACAGAAATTCAAGCAAAGGAATCATATAAATATAAAGTTATGTGATCATAATAATGGACCAAACACTAAACATTATATTTCACCACCTAAGGTTGCATCCAAAGGTTATTCAAGAGCATTCAAAACATCCATTCTAGCATCCATTCAAGGGAAAGGGACTGCATTATTCTACATACAATTCATAGGAGGGGAGTCTATTTTATTCCATGCACACATTTATTTACATCTTTTACATCTAGCTACTTGTTCACTATTCAAGTGTGACATGTACAAGAGCCACCTAGGGCACTATTCCACACACACATATAGAAATACATTGGGTCTGAAATGTAGTGCAATGCTCAATCGTAAGATCACTTGTTTGACAGATGATGATAGTTTGACCCCTCATTTTAAATCTTTCTTTTTTAGGATTTGATGTCTCTTTGAGGGTTTTACAGGTCATTATTTCATTGCAGGTTTCCAACGACCTTGGCGATTATTGTGCAACCTCATAGCGATCAAAGGATAAGGACAAAAAACACCTTATGACTAGTCAAAGATGGTTTTTTGAGCATTTTTTCAGTCACAGATGCACTACTACAGGTCTGTGTTTCAGGCGCCCCTATCTAGCATATTCCTCCATATCTACATTTTTATGAGCTTCGGTGCGATAATATGTGCTTCAGATTTTCTAGTTTTTCCAGCTCTCTACACCTTTAGGAAATTTTTGAAACAACTAAGTCATTATGTCCCTTCATTGCAACTAGGGTTTTACATTTTACTAGCTTAATTTACTTGGGTCAATTCTAAATTTCATTACTTATTTATTTACTACTATAATAACAATCAAAATAAGCATTTTTATAACATAAATCCTTATTTTGCTTAATCAAGGGAAGATCTTGAACGAATTATTCTTGTGCCCTAAATGGAGAATTAATGAATTATTGTTGAGATTTTAAGGCCTATGCAACCTAACCCAGAGTGTTGGATATGCTCTAAAAAACACCTGTAAATTATATCCTTCATCTTGGGCTCATAAATTGCTAAGGCCGGTCCCTGATACATTTGTCATCTTCAAGATTTTTATGTGAGAGACATATAGTTCTTCCATGATTATTTGTTTTCTCTTGTAAAAGAACTAGAAGCTAACAACTTAGGTTTAGTAATTCACAAAAATATATGAGTCTTGTATTGTTTACAAGTAGATGTCAGAGTTTTCACTATGGATGTGTTTGGATAGCCTAACATGCTCTTCAAATGGTGTATAATAGCAAATTTACTCCTTTTTCACCACTTTGAAGCTATAGTTTGAAATACCTATAGTAAAAAATAATACTTAATTTGTTATAACCAATTTACTTACAAGAACTAACCAGCCATTGATGGGCTCGCTTCCTAAATAAATGAAATCTATATTTCTTCCTTGAGAGTGTGATAGATATTTGTGTGTGAAAAAAATTGAGAGGGCCATATTTATAACCACTTAAGTTACAATTACCTCATCAACCTTTCTGATTTTAATAAATTATTAATTTTTAAACTTAAAAAATAATTTAATAAGGTTAATCCACTACCATTATTATTTTTTAAACTTAAAAATAATTTAAGAAGCTTAACCCGAGCTGGTATCATGTGAGAGGATCAGGTTAAATAAATATAGGAAACTTCCATAATTTTACAATCTAGTAACTCTCTCTTTCTCACCTTACTTCTTCTCTCTCCCAAAACAGTTTTTCAACTTAATTAGTTTATAACTAATTAAATATAAACCTTCGCCTATATTTAATAAATAAATTTTTTTTTTTTTTTAATTTATTAACTATAATCTAAGTTTATAGTTATATTTAATATGAAAATTAAATATAATCTTCTTACAGACTTAGTACGGAGTTAATATCCCACTTAAGATTATATTACAACAATAATGGCATTGGAAGATGGAGCATAGCTTTCCTCTCCAAAGATGAATATGCAAATATGGACAAAAAATGTCAAATTTGACTTCAAAACAACGTTTGTGACATAACACACAACTATACATGTTATATGGTGATGGAAATTAGGTTGTGTTTTCCCTCCTAGAATTTATTTCCTCCTCAACCCTTGTTTCCCGAGCTTAAGGATTCATCACAGAATTTTCGCAAGGTTTCCTACGCATATTGAGATTCCAGCAATGACACAAAGGGAAGTTAGCAATTTCTGACTTGTGGAAGCTCTAATGAATATCAGCAAAAAGTGGTTGCACACCTCAGGAAATTCCAGGCTTGTTGGATAACACTAAGAAGCAGACAAAAAAAAGATCGATTGTTCTTTGCCAGTGAGTTGGGACAAGTTTGTTTATAACTGAACTCAGCCAGATCCAAGAAAAGACTCAATTAAAATCAGTAATCCGAGCTTGTTGGGATTGAGGTTGAAGTTATAGGGATCTAATTACATTTACAGGTTGCAACCCATTAGGAGCTCCAAGTTTGACGCAGTTATGACCGTAAACAATTAGTTGCTTCCTTGATATTCTGACTGAGCTTGTCCTTAGCTAGACGCCTAGTAGATCCACGTTTACTATTTGGAATGATTCTTAGATGTGGAAGAATGATGCCTTCACAGAATTTAATGGATATTTAAAAAAAACTTCCTTCTGTACATACATAAATTTTATACAAACTGAGTACGCAAAGGAATTCAAATAATATATGAGAGTCCATGCTACATGAAAAATCACCATGCCAAAAAAATGATTCTCTGACACAAACGTATTATGAAGAAACTCATGAGTATGGGGCAATATTTCAGACTATGGCAGAAATAGTAAATCTAATTTATCTTATTCAATACTCGATATTATAAATATATAGTGAGGTCCGTCTCTATAATAGGGCCCCTAATTTGTCTGTTATAACAAATCGCTAATTCAAGTGGGTTGTTTAAACAAATTGTAACGAAACAAACTATATAATATCATAATAATGATCTGTCTAACAACTCATTATAACTCACACATATAAAGTAGCTCGCCAACATCAATTGAATAATGTAAGCACTGATATAATATTCCCAACAGGGTCAAAATTATACACGCATGGTCAGAATTACATATGGTACCAGGTTGTAACCTTACCAAACCATATGGCTCCTCCCTAATGGTTAAAAATGTACCATTCAACATTATATGCCTTGGCAAACCTAACAAAATTAACAATTTTCCAAAAATGCTAAAAAAACACTACTATTTAAAAACAAAATTACGAATTTTTGACACTTACCAACTCATCGACAATATGTGAATGTATGACATCCAATACATGATTAAATCATAATTACAAAGCCTCATTAATGTGTGACATCTTCTCTCTCAGAGCACAAATCACTATCGATGGCAGTAGTAATGAAAGTAAAATTTGACCTTTTCCCCATACTATTTATAGTAAATGGGCCCATTGGGGCCGATAATCTTACATACTAACATACTACTATTAATTTAATTAATGCATTGAAATGATGCACACCATATATTGGTCTAAATTACTCTGATTATCATATTTTCTATGAAATTGGGATTGTTATTTCACCTATTCCCATACTAACATGCAATGATACTTCAGTTATATTATATTTAGGTCCCATGACCCTTGGTTTATGCATGTCTCTCTAGATACTCTCATCCTTTGTGTTTATTATAATACTTTTACTAAGACACTATTCATGACAAATTTAATATGTATCTATGCTATTCTATCAAGACTTGATCTTCTTGGAATTTTTACATACTCTATACTCTTTTGGCAGACGTATTCTCTTATACACAAAATTCTATAATAATCCAATACTCCTTTGTCAAGATGTAGACTCTAGTATACCTATTACAAAATCAATACTTCTAATCAAATGTTATTTCAATGTTGACAATCTACACTTTATAAAAACATTCTCACTATTTCTGGTCACTACTCTTGTTATTCACACTCATATACAATGCACTAACACTCTTATTTCAAACCAATCACAAATCTTATTCTCAGCATGATTTTCAGCTATGATGACATGAAGTCTCAGTGCTTACGAATAAAAAATCTTATTATCAAACATTGTATATAACTTTGATGACACGTATTCAATGTTTTAACAACAACACATTCAAGTTTCTATCAATAACTAGGATAATTTCAAGAATTTATATTTGTTATCTCCAAAAAATAGCACCCTCTGATTTTTCATGAATGAATGGATGAACAGTCAGTGTTTTTAGGTAACATGGGATTATCTATCAAGTTGTGGGACCTAATACTTGAAACAAGACTCTAGATAATGTTGGTTCCTCTACCTATTCCTAATGCTAAACTACTTCTACGAAGGGGAATTCAACTATCTAACTCTAATCTAACAATCCAAGGGACTAGGGGAAGAGAAAGATGCATGTAAATGAAAAATCCCTAAGCTAAAGAGAGGTGATAACACTAAAAAAAAGGGTGAAGAAACTCTAATGAGGGAAAATGGAGAATGAAAATGGGGAAGGGAGAGGTCAAACATGAGTGATAAAAATCCAAAACAACATTTTACCTTTTATTCTCCATGAGAAACAATCAAATGAACTTGCAAAGGAGAGATACATGCACAAAATACAACAACAAGAATGGAGAGGCAAAGAAATGTAAAAAAACATAAGTTAGGCTTGAGAAAAAACCACAAAATAAAGATGTAACTGTGTTCAAAGTATACACAAACCATTACATGCGAAGAAGAAGGCACAAGAACACTTTTTCAAGCTCAAATGAAGGTCTACAACTCACAGCTGCTCAAGAACAATTTTTGACAAAGTTCCTTTACATTTTAGTACATCCTCCCTTTCACAAATGCGAGATTTTAAATTATATAGGAGATGGGAAAGAGAGAGGAGGCAAAATAGAGGGGAAACTCGGGTTTCTCTCTTTAACCACCAAAAACATGCATTAAATGTCTAAAAATAGGCTTGGGCACCCTTACAATACTATTTCGCCGTGATACTTTGCTTGTAGGAAAAGGTATGGGCACCATACTTCATCAAATTGGGTGGTTGATCTACCTAGGACATTTCAAGTTTGCAGGTTCAAGGAGATCAAAGGGGTTCCCTGCATGATGCTACAGTCCACATTAATGTGGTTTGTGCCAGGTGTAAAGGAATCAGACAATCGGGGAGCTAGAGGGAGCATGGAATTGTTTTGTTTGTGCTTTTTTGAGTCCACTTTTGCCACATTGGTCATTGTTTCCTTTTGCACTTTCCACTTCACCTACAACTCTGTCTCCTTGCTTTGTTCCCTTCACCACTTAGTTAGATGATTTTCTTATGCAAAGAACTAAAAGCTCAGTGGAATTGTTCCGCCAATTCCCAAAAATCCCACATTACCCATAATACTAGCTCCTTGTCTTCCTTGCAATCCAAACAGTCATGCAGAAAAACTCAAGGCCCAAGGGAATTGTTCTTTCTGTGCCCAAAAAGTGGATTAACCTGTAAAACATTGCCCTTAACTCCTTTTGCAGCCAATGTGGTAATGCGAAGAACACAAAGAACGCGGGAACTATTCCATTTGTTCCTCCCAGACCTGATGTATCCGCAATACACCCCAAAAGATGCAATCTTATGATTTTTTGGCTAAGTATGGAAATGGGGAGCTTGGAAAGGAGGAAAGGGATGCCTCTAAAACTGATTTCTTCAACTTTTTGACCACTTTATACATGTCCAAGTTCAAGACAATAATGTCAGTTATCAAAATAACCTAGGGGGTATTTTGGATAACACTACTCTTAACAAACTACATGATATTAATGACATAAAATTCAAATCAACAATTACTCTACTATATAGTCTTGTATATTCTCAACACATAATTATTGATGACACTAATTCTACATTTACCTTTAACACACACAATTCTATTCTTTATTCTCAACACTCTACGCCAACCATGTTGATAACACAAATTCAAGTTTTTACCAACATTTACTTTCATAGTACATGATTCTATTTGATATTCTCCATATATTACTTACTGTTACTGACACAATTTCAAAGTAACTCTACTATCCAATGTTTATATTCTTAGCATTATCATCAATGTTGATGACATGAATTAAAATTACTCTCACCTCAAGTGATTCTATTTTCTATCATCCCTTTCATTGAAAGGGGGAAAATATATGAGTTGGATATGCAAGGGCCATCCTGAGTTTCATATTTTTCATACCCTTTGACGCTTATAATACACTACTCCCAATCTTTATGTAGGTCAAATTTGTGTCCCATAGTGTTCACCATGATTTGGTTACTTTATTGGCACACTTGACGACCTCCTATGCTTCAACAATGTTAGGTACACTTTCTTTATCCTTTAGTAAAATTTTATTCACTAGCATAAGGGGGAAAATATAGACACTAAAATATGTACAATATCATTATTATATCATGTTTTTGGTAAAATTTTATGTATGTGGGTCTTGAACAATGAAACTAAGTCTTAGTGGTGTAATTCCTTGTCATTTTAATCTTATATTATTTGATTTGTCTTCTTATTTGAATTTCAAATGCTTGATCATACTTTTTATGTTGAGTAATGGAGATCCCTAGCCCTTTGCATTATTTATTTTTATTTTGTTTATATTAGATCAAAATTGTATAGATTGGTCAAGATTGTATTATGGTCCTACCCAAGATGTGTGTTCTAGCCCCTTCTTATGTTTTAGGTCCTTTATGCATGTTGGTCCTCTTTCGCACCTTTTTTTCTTTTCACTATATATGATTATAGTAAAAAAAAATCTCCACTAAGATTCAAATTTCATAGCGATAGAACCTTAAATAGACTCCCACCTTAAGCATTTATCATCTAGAAAACACCTATCTATCTATCAAATACAAGGATAATATTTCAAGAGTACGTTCTTCATAGTGCATATAACAACATAGGGGGCCATAAATATATTTATGACACATGCACACATGGGTTTCATTGGATAAAAGTATAATATGCCACTATCTATGGGAAACACAAGGTCAAGGGTTTATGTTTGTGTTTTGTTGGCATGTTAAATGTCTAGCATGCAAAATCAAAAAAATTTGGCCTTGACAACGAAGTCCCCACTTGAAACTTCCTCTCTCGGTCACTGTAAACCCTTCCTCTAACCAGCCTACCCATAGTTTCATTCTCATTCTCATTCTAGATAGGATAAATGTTCTAAAAAAATTTAAAGTGTGCTTCATGTGCATATATGCATGCCTAAGGTGATTGAATAAGTTATTGAGATTCGAAGTGGAATAACTATTCCCGGAGGCCTAGAAAGGGCAATTTTTGGTCATTTCGTAGCTGGTGAATACCCTCAAATATGTGATTGCAATGTAAAATTTTTTATAAGTTTTATAGGTTATTTTTGGATTTATTTAAGGTATTTTAGTGGAATTCTATGGAGCCAAGTGATGTCGGGAATCAAACTAGAAAAACATACTCATTGTGAGTGCAGGGAATGTTATACGCCAATGGAGAAATTTGAATTACCCAAATGATTCTGGGAGTTCCAAGAAGAGTTGGGAGATAAAAAAATATGAAATGGAAATATTTTAGAATCCTTAAAATGATGGAAACACCACTTTTGTTCTAAGACTTCAAAATCTTTCGTAATGATCAAAGACTCAGCAGTTGCCCCTTCAAGCCAAAATTGGAACATGCCCTAAAAATAAAATTTTCAGGATAAACTAAATCCTTAATTTGTTTTTTATGATCTCAATATCTTTTTTGGAGTCAAAATCATATAAGGTTTGACCCCAAAACACCATTCCATGCTCTAGGGGCAAAAAGAACACTCTCAATGTTCTAATATGGAGTTGGCGTGATGACATCAACATATCAAAAAGGCATGAGAAAACTTTAGAGCATGTTTTTTCACCTCAAATTTTACCTAATGTGTAAATGGACATGAGGAACACACAATTGTGCTCCCCCATAAATTCATGTTGTTTAGTCACTTAAAATGTAACTTGGAGTGTTAAAAGAGGCATATGAAGTGTTTAAGTGCCCAGATCCCCTTCTCATAACTTGAAGACACTTGGCACATGGAATAATTTCATGTCCCCTTTGATTATCTCCAAGGTAAAAATGTGAAATGGGGAACACAAAAGTGTGCTCCCCTATGAGGCCTTTCTCCCAGTAAATTGCACAACATCAATTTTTCCCCTAAAAACATGTCAAACTTGCATGGTTTCTTAACCAATTCCCCCATCCTCACGAGTTGATCACCCATGATGTATTTCTGAGATGATGGTGTCCCCTCACATTGAACCAACAGAAAAGGGTAAAAATGTGACATGAAAATGTGCTCCTCTTCATTCCATTCAACTCCATGACATATCAAGGACCAATTTGTAGCCCCCGGGAAGCCATTTTCAACCCTCTGCATCTCCCTCACATTGCACCAAAAATTTCCACTTGTCGTCATCAGATGCAAAGTGCCCTATTACTTGTATTAGGATATGAGTAGCCGACTTGTGGCTTACCATATCATTTTATTATATCATTTATACTTTCTCATGCTTAATAGGTCGGCCTTGGTGATGGCCATAGCATATGAATAGTATATATAGGGGATTGTAGGTAGTAGTTCATTATCATTTGAGCATTTGAGTCTTATTATATGGTTTGGAGGTTGCCCCCTCGAAGTGGCGAAGCTATTATAATTGCATATTGAGATCATTATTCTGAAATATTGTGTTATTTGGTGTTCTATTGCTGCTCATAATCTGAATTATACTAGTAATTTCATTACAAGTGGTATCAGAGCTGCAATCTGGGCCAAAATTAGGGTAAAACCCTAATTTTTTGTTTCCACAATATATTTTGAACCAAAGAGAATTGGTGGGATGATATTTTTACCAGAGTTGAGAAACATTTCAAGTAAGGTTCCCTAAAAATTTTAGGCTTTTTTGATTTATTTTGCACAAGTTATTACAAATTTAGGGTTTTTCATAAAATCACTCCCTAGGGTGCAAATTGTGGAATATTTTCAAGTTCTTTACATTTTCGGAAATCTCTGAAAAAAATAGTATTAGTATCTTCTCTATGTTTTTTCCTGTTTGGCCGAATTTGTATCGAAACCCTAAACCCTAAGGTTTGATATCATGGCGGGGCCTTCCACAAGAGCAAAAAAGAATCTGGTTACTCTGGGTAAAACCCCAGATAAATATGGGATAGTGATTGAAGAGATGGAGTCAGAAGGGGTAAATACAAATTCCTCAGCACTAGGGTTTACCTCAGTTGATCATAAGGTGAGCCAACTTGAGTATGAGCTGCGAAATGTACAATCTGAGATGGCCTCTAAAGGAGACATAGCCCAAATCAATCATCGGTTGGATGATATCATGCAACATGTAAAGGGTAAAAGTATGGCCCAAATCCATCCCATATCAACCAAGGAGGATATTCAGTTCAAAATCATGGACAAAATAACCATGTTGGATCACTTTTCCAGCCCAATCAGAATCCAACTTATTCGCAACCACAGAACATGATGCCGAAAGTGGATATGCACAAATTTGATGGTAAAGATCCCCTGAATTGGATAAATCAAATGGAGAACTTCTTTGAGCTACATCAAACACCATCAGGAAAAAAGGTGACATTGGCATCCCTATATCTTGAACCAGACCAATTCATTTGGTATCGATGGTTATGTGCTCAGAGGCAGAAGAATGGTCTCGGTGTCACTTGGATAGTTTTTACCGAGGAGTTGCAATTACACTATAGTTCCAGTGTTTCAGAGAACTAATTTAGTCAATTAGCAAAGTTACGACAAACAGGATCAGTCAAATATTATGTGCATCAATTCCAGAACCTATCCTTAAGGGTGGAGAATATACCAGAAGAGAATCTGAATGACCTATTTCTTGGGGTCTTAAGGACCACATCGAGCATGAGGTACGTATGTTTAATCCACTCAAGCTTTCTGATTCTATTATCATGGCACGTCGAGCAGAGGAAAAAGTTCTTTGTAGTAGGAGGCCACCTTTCATTAACACCAGAGACCGTAGTATCTCTTCCCCTTCATTTTCTAGGCCAATTAGACTGACTCCTCAACAAATGGAAGAAAAGAGAGCAAAAGGATTATGTTTTAACTGTGATAGCAAATATGGACCGGGACACAAATGTGCTGAGAAGAAGTTGTTCTATATTGACGGAGGTAATGAGGATGATGAGGATGCTGAAATTATAGGAGAGGCTGAGGAACCAGTAGAAGATGAAGTAGAGGATCACCAACCTACAATTTCTTGCCATGCATTGTCAGGTATTAGTACTCCTCAAACACTCAAGGTTATTGGCTATCTCAAAAAATAGAAGGTGACAGTGTTGATTGACTCGGGGAGTACTCATAACTTCATAAATAGTAAGTTAGCTACCCGCCTCAATTGTTTTATTTACCCCGCTCCAGAAATGCAAGTTATGATTGCGGATGGTGGGACAGTCAAGTGCACAGGAAAGTGCCATAGTATCAAGCTTTCCATGGGAGACTACATGTTAGACTCACCTATGTTTGCTATTTCTATGGGAGGGGCAGATATTGTTTTGGGTGTCCAATGGCTCACAACCTTAGGTACTATAGAGATGAATTTCCAAGAATTGTTCATGCGATTTCATTCAGATGGAAGGAAAATACAATTGAATGGGATGGTAGCTAAGTCTCCACAGATTATTAGCTCTCATCAGATGCAGAAGGTTCTCAGAAAAGGAGTAGATGGATTTATAGCAAAGTTATTTTCCATAGAAGTACAAAATACAGAGTCTTCAATGCCACCTGATCTTCAGAAGATTGTTGATGCTCACTCATCTATTTTTGATGCAATTCCAAAGGGACTACCACCAGTTAGGGATCATGATCATGCCATTCAGTTGATTCCAGGGAGCCAAACACCTAACATTAGACCATACAGATACCCATATTCCCAGAAAAGTGAGATCGAGAAAATGGTTCAGGAAATGTTGAAGGCAGGTATCATCAGGCCTAGCCAGAGTGCATATTCTTCACCAGTGGTCATGGTACGTAAGAAGGATGAAACATGGAGGATGTGTCCAGATTACCGAGAACTCAACAAGTACACCATCAAAGATAAGTTTCCTATTCCAGTAATTGATGATTTACTTGATGAATTGCATGGTGCTATTTATTTCACAAAATTAGATCTTCGTTCGGGGTACCATCAAATTAGAATAAAAGAGGAAGATGTTCATAAAACAGCTTTCAGGACTCATGAGGGCCATTATGAGTTTTTGGTAATGCCTTTTGGTCTTACAAATGCACCTTCAACCTTTCAAAGCTTGATGAACACTATTTTCAGGCCATTTTTAAGGAAATTTGTATTAGTTTTCTTTGATGACATATTGATTTACAGTAAGACATGGGAAGAACACTTACAACATGTAAATAAAGTGTTGGAAGTTTTGGAGAAACATACTCTCTATGCAAAGCCATCCAAATGTTCTTTTGGTGTACAAGAGGTAGAGTACTTGGGTCACATTGTATCCCATGAAGGCGTCAAAGTTGATCCTCAGAAGATCAAAGCTATGGTGGAATGGCCAAGGCCCAAAACTCTCAAAAATCTTCGTGGGTTCCTAGGACTAACAGGGTACTACAGAAGATTTGTGTGGGGATATGGTAGAATAGCAACCCCACTCACTACATTGCTAAAGAAGGATGCCTTCCATTGGACAGACTTAGCCACTAAATCCTTTGAGCAGCTGAAGGAAGCCTTGTGCAGCACCCCAGTTTTGGCTACTCCCAACTTCTCAAAAACCTTCATTGTTGAATGTGACGCTTCAGGATCAGGATTGGGAGCAGTTCTAATGCAAGAAGGAAGACCAATTGCATTTGAGAGTCACCAATTCAAAGGAAAATATCTACTCAAACCTTGTCTATGAGAAAGAAATGATGGCTATTCTTCATGCGGTCAAGCAATGGAGGCCCTATCTCATGGGTAGACACTTCAAGGTAAAAACTGATCATGATAGTCTCAAATACTTTTTGGAGCAAAGGTTATCATCTGAGGAACAAAAAAAGTGGGTAAAAAAAATGTTGGGTTATGATTTTGAAATCATATACAAAAAGGGTAAAGAAAATGTAGTAGCTGATGCATTGTCCAGAAGGGATACATCCGCAGATGCCTTACTATGTGGAATGTCCATGTTGACGGCCGATTGGGTGGATGAAGCAAGATTGGAATGGGATCAAGACAAGGATACACAATCTCTAATATAAAATATCAAGCAAGGATCTATGACATCTAACAAATTTGAGTGGAAAGGTAATGCCCTATGGTACAAGGACAGGTTATACTTGAGTAAAGATTCTGAGTTGAAGCATAAGATTCTTGCAGAGCTACATGCCTCGCCTGTTGGAGGACACTCTGGGTTTTTGAAGACATATCATAGAATAAAAAGAGAATTATTTTGGGAAGGACTCAAGGGGGATGTACAAAATTTTGTATCAGAGTGTTTAGTGTGCCAACAGAACAAAGGGGAAATAATTAAGACACCAGGTCTGTTGCAACCCTTACCAATTCCTAGCCAAAGATGGGAGGAGGTCTCCATGGATTTCATCACCGGATTGCCTTGTTCAGAGGGTAAGAATGTTATTTTCGTGATTGTGGATAGGCTCACAAAATATGCCCATTTTTGTGCCCTATCACATCCATTTGTAGCTAGTACAGTCGCAACTATTTTTTTGGAGACAGTTCAAAGGCTACATGGAACCCCAAAGATAATTGTAAGTGATCGTGATCCTATTTTCACAAGTAATTTTTGGACGGAATTATTTTCATGTTTGGGTACTCAGCTAGCTCACAGTTCATCTTATCATCCTCAAACTGATGGGAAAACAGAAGTGGTCAACAAATGCTTAGAGGGGTATCTACGTTGTTTTGTATCAGATAAGCAAGGAAAGGTGGATTAAATGGCTACCACTTGCAGAATGGTGGTATAACACATCTTTTCATACCTCTTCTCAAATGACCCCATTTTTAGCATTATATGGTTACCATCCACCTTCTATCACTTCCTCCTTGAGGGTGCAAACTAAGGTCAGAGATGTTGAGGAACACATTCAACATCAACAACAGGTTTTGGCTAGTTTGAAGGAGAATTTAGCATTAGCACAAAACATGATGAAACAACAAGCAGATCAACACCGTAGTGAAAGAAATTTTGAAATTGGTGACTGGGTTTTTGTACATCTCCATCCTTACAAACAGATGTCCCTAAAGCAACAGAAAAAGGACAACAAACTTGCTCCTAAATATTATGGCCCTTATCAGGTTCTACAGAAAATTGGCAGTGTTGCTTATAAACTAGAGTTGCCTCCATCTTCACACATACACCCAGTATTCCATGTTTCATGCCTGAAGAAGGTTATTGGACAGAAATTTGAAGCCCAGATAGAGTTACCAGAACTTGATGAGGAAGGAAGAATCATTTTGGAGCCAGAGAAGATTCTGTAAACACGTACTAAGAGGCTGAGAACCAGAGACATTAAGGAATATCTGATCAAGTGGAAGAATCTGAGCATAGAAGATGCAACCTGGGAGGATGAAGGTTTTCTGCAGCAACATCCAGGATTATTCAATGTTGAGGACAATGTTGGTTTGAAGGGGAAGGGCATGTTACACCCTTAACCTATTGCTTGTATTAGGATATGAGTAGCCGACTTGTGGCTTACCATATCATTTTATTATATCATTTATACTTTCTCATGCTTAATAGGTCGGCCTTGGTGATGGCCATAGCATATGAATAGTATATATAGGGGATTGTAGGTAGTAGTTCATTATCATTTGAGCATTTGAGTCTTATTATATGGTTTGGAGGTTTCCCCCTCGAAGTGGCAAAGCTATTATAATTGCATATTGAGATCATTATTCTGAAATATTGTGTTATTTGGTGTTCTATTGCTGCTCATAATCTGAATTATACTATGGAGCAGATGATCCTTGTAAAATTAGATTTCATCTGAGTTATTTCTTGCATGATTACGTAGAGGATTTTAAGGGATATTGAGGATTGATTTTTCTCTCATTGTTCTACTCGCTTTGTTCAAATTTTCATTTTCCTAATGATTCAACAAGCCAATTTTCCTGAAATTTGGAGCAAATGTTCTTCACAAAATTAGCTTTAGTTCGAGCTATTGCTTACATGATGAGGTGAATTATTTTTTGAAATATGGAGGACTGATTTTTTTCTCATTATTCTGCCCTCTTCGATGAAATTCTCACTTTCCCACTAATCTAGATGAGAGTATCATCTAAAATTCAAAGCAAAGCATCCTTGAAAAATAACTAAACTTTTGAGACCATTCTCGTCTCATTCTGACACCCAAAAGACCCACTTCTAAAAATAATAAGTCTTTCCATGCTTCACAATCTATAAATATTAAGTGTTGTGATGGTCCATTCTCTGATTTTCCATTGCTCCTTGCATATCAAGAACACTCAAAAGTGCTAAATTGAGACACTTACTAGAAATAGACATCCTAGAATTGAAATTACTAAATATATCAAATTCCACACACTTGGTCGGCTTTAGTTAATCTCACTGGTAGTTGTCATTATGGAGCTCAAACTCTCAATTTTGGAGCCAATTTCAAATTCAAATATTGAGTATCCTAACAAAGAATGGCAGTGATAGAAAAAGTGTAAAACTGAAAGAATTGAAAATAAGGATGTTGATTGAACAACGAGAAGATGTAGAGGGGAAGAAATTCTTAGTGGGATATTTAGAATTGAAAAGGTCACCTTTGTAAGAGACTGGATATTTTGATTCATCCTAGTGGCTACAATAGAATATCACCATGTTTGTAAGATTAGGTAGTCACACGATGCAATGTCTTGTAACAGTGTTTCTGAACACTCATTCAATACCCTGAAGTGTGTTCACATCTCATGGAAGGAGGAAGTTGTAATCTCAGTACTTCAAGTAAACATGAGGTTAGAGGTAAATGATCTCATTCATGAGGCATTTCCTCAAATATACATCGAAAGTAGATTCTTTGTCAACACGAAGCTTCCCATCTCTAGATTTTCACTTCTCTCTCTTCTCCTAACTCCCCTTACCTCTCTCTCTAACATCCTATTTATTCATTAGGAATGTAATTTTTCGCTCTTTCGTCTTATTCACTTAAGTGGATTAATTTGGCATTGTAAAATTCCCTTTTTAAAAATAAGAAAAGGACTTTACTTCATTCCTAGGGAATGTGAAAGGTCACAAGTGGTGTAAGATGAAAATTCGCATAGGGGAGAGGAAGAGACTTTTTGTAAGCTATAAATTGGGATGGCTTCTCTATTCCAAAGGGTTGACAATTGTTGATTGTTGTTAGTTGTTGGATTTCACTTCCACTTCAAGTAATAAAGTTACATTTCTTCTATCTCCTTGCCTATATTCTTCTACTTTCCAACTTTGCAAGCATTGTAATCTTGTACAAACAAGAAGGAACTTTGTGTCTTTGATTAATGAATCCACAGAACTTTGTGTCTCTTATTTATTACTCTTGTTATTTCTTACATGGTTTATTTCTTATTCTATTAAATGAGAACCTACTCTAATTAATGTTGGTGAGAATATGTTAGTGCCTATTGACAACATTACCCTCTCTCTATTTCTCTTACTCCCTTTTACCTCTCTCCAAAATAATTCCTCCCTTGTACACCATATTAGCAATTTGCCACAGGTTTAATGGAGTATTATTATGTGATCCCTGGCCTAACGGCTACCTCCAAGTTCAATTGGTCCTTTTATTTAATAATGAAAGTCTCCACATACCCAAGAAGGGTCTTAGCCCCATTACTGTTAGTGAAAACCAATAATTGTTCATAAAACATTATTTCGCCAACACGTGCACATTGACACAACGCACTAGGAGAACTTCATTAAGTCTAAATTGTAGTGTAATGCTCGATGAATCACAAGCGGGGTGACCCTTGAGGTCAATTTGACTCAAGCTTTTGCATATTTTATTTTTAGACCTAATGAGTGCTTGAGCATCTTACAAAAAGCTAGGTTTGTTTTATAGGTATAGATAAAAAAATCTAGGGTTACAAGGAGATCCAAACATACAAAAGTGTGAAACAAGTGACAATGAAGGAACCCAAAAAAATTAGACTCTAAAAATATAACCATCAAAGATATTAGGAAGGGTGATTTGTGGGTTTTGGTCCTAACCTTATGTATGGTTCTGACCCTAAGTGCATTCTATGAAGAACAGTTCATCTGGGTTCATCCTAAATCCTTCTTAGTTACCATTTCTAGTGGTGATACAATTCAAAAAAATATATTAGATACTTCATTCTTCTAACTCCTCTCGTGCTTTCAATTGATCTATCAATTTGGCATGATTACAAATAACTTAGTTTACATTGAGAATATGTATATGATTCTATAATTCTATAGATTGTAACATGTAACTTAATCAATCCTAATCAAATCAAGTAAATCAATCATCTAAAATTAATTTAGGGTTAATACAATTAGATAAAAATTTGAAATTATTTGATTTGACACATGCATTATTTAATGTTTTTGACAATAATAACTAGAAATTTCATGAGTTGTATAATATCTCACGAGAGATGTCAATGTTTTATTTACTTTAATGTTTTATTTCTTTTAATGTTTAATTTACTTTCCTTTCAAAGAAAAAAGGATGGAGAATGAAGATCCAGATCCTAATGGTTTTATAGAAGTTAAATCCAAAAAAAAATTAAAAACTGAAGGGGTTTGAGAAAATCCCAGATTCATTGTATAATGAGAAGAAAAAGAAAATTGATGACTGGGGAGCTTCAACATCCAGAACTAAAAGATCTTCTACTAGAAGAGTAATAGATTTTGGAAGCAGCTCTAAAAGAGGTAGACCTTCTAAAAAGACTCTAAGAACCAAAAGAACATAAGAAGATATTGCTAATGGCACTCAAAGCCAACTAAGACATCAAGCAATTACATTACCTCTATCTTTTTGATGAAGATCATCTCTTGGAACATTCGAGGTCTGAATGGAAATTCTAAACAAAGAATAATCAAAGAGTTAAGAGTTTCTAGTAGACCAGGCATTCTGCTTCTGCAGGAAACAAAGATGAATTCTAAGATACTTGCTAATTGTAAAAGCAATTTTTGGGAAAATTCAAACATGGCTATGGTGGACTCCTAGAGAGATTCAGGTGGTTTGGCTACCTTCTGGGACAAGAAGCAATTTAATGGTATGCTTCTCTCTGAAACTAGTAATCATATTGATGTTAAATTCCATGCCAATGATAATAACAATACTTGGATCCTTTTTAATATCTACGCGCCCAATACAGTTAGTGAAAGAAGGAAGCCCTGGAGAGATCTAAAGGTTTTTAGAATTCAGCATAGTAATGATAGCTGGCTCATTATGGGGGACTTCAATTCCCCTTTAAAAACTAGAGAAAAACAAGGGAGAAACTCTTCTTTCTCTAAGGGTATGGATGATTTTGTTGAATTTTGTGGTTGATCTAAATCTCATGGATGTGGACCTTCATGGCAATCAGTTCACCTGGACTAACCAGAGGTTGGGAAGGGATATGATTCAAGTCAGACTAGATCAAGCCCTTATCTCGGCTAGTTGGATCCTTCATCAAGATTTTCATCTCACATCTTTTCCCAGAATCAGGTCTGATCACAATCTAATCGTTTTAAATTTTGTAAATTGGGTTAAACCTACTAGAATATCCTTTAAAATTGAAAACATGTGGATGGATCATGATGAAAATCTTTGATAGGATCATGGATTTGTGGATTTGGGGTGGAGGAGGAACTGCTCAATATAGGCTTATTTAAAAGCTTAAAAATGTTAAAAAAATACATTAAAATATGGAATAAAGAAGTCTTTGGGAATGTTTTTGTTAAAAACAAAGAAGATAAAAAAGAGACTCCAAGATCTGGAAAACAAAACATAAACTTCTAGGGGAGATCTGGGGAGGATCATTTTGTGCAGAGAAAAACATCCTCTCTTGAGTTTCACATAGTTTGTAGCAGGGAAGAATCCCTATGGAGACTTAAATCTAAGGGCTATCTGGGTGAAAGAGGGCAATAGAAACATGAAATTATTTCATATGACCACTTTGAAGTATAGAGCCTGTATTAGGATTACAAAAGTATCCAAAGGAAATATAAATATCATTAAAGATTTGCATGGATCATCAAGGAAGAGGCTCTCAGATTCTATGAAAAATTGTCTGAATGAGAAGAGTGTTACTAATCAAATGTGATTGACTCGTTTATGCTTGAATCTATCCCGCATGATAAAATTGAGGAGTATTGATTTAAAGATATTACCACAGTTGTTATTGTGGAGGAGCTTTCAGAAAGATGTTTTTTCTATAGAAGGAGATAAGGCTTAAGGAACTAATGCCTTCTCTATCAATTTTTTTTCAAATTTTCTGGGAAATTTTCTCAGACGATCTCCTAAGAGCGGTAAAAAAAATTTCTTAGAACTAGAGATTTATTGAAAGAGCTTAATAATACCCACATAGTGTTGGCTCCAAAAAAAATGGATGCTAAATATTTCAAATATTTTAGACCCATTAGCTTGGTTAATGTTGTCTATAGAATTTTTACTAAGATTATGGCCACCCAAGCTACAAGTCATTTTGAATGATTTAATCTCAAAACAACAAAGTGGTTTCATCAGAGGGAGGATTATTCAAGATGGTGTGATCATGGTTTATAAGGGTATTCACTCTATGGATAATAATAAAAAGGCTAGCATGGTCCTTAAACTTGACATGAATAAAGCCTTCGATAAAGTTTATTGGGCTTTTCTTGACAAATTTTTGGCCAAATTTGGATTTCTTGACAGATTCAGAAGAGTTATTAAAGCCTGCATTTCAAACAGCTAGATTCTCTATGGTGGTCAATGGTGAACCTTTGGGTTACTTCACCAGTTAGGAGGGGACTAAGGCAGGGGGATCCTATATCCCCTCTTCTCTTTATTTTATTGGCCGATAGCCTCAGTAGAAAAATTACCAAAGCTGTTAAAGATCGGTATTCTAAAAGGCACTAAACCTACATCTACGAATCAAATAGCTTCACATCAACAATTTGCGGATGACACTATCCTTCTCTTAGTGTCATATATTTTGGAAGATAGGGTGATCAAGTTCATTTTGAAATTTTATGAGGCTGCTTCTAGACAAGAGATCAACTTTGACAAAAGCTCCATCCTCTTTTTCAATACTCCTTTGGAAAGGAAGAATAAAATTGCTAAATTATTGGGTTGCAAAATCAATTTTCTTCCCACTACTTATTTGGGGATTCCCTAGGGTACTAAAAAAGTCTCAAACAAAGTTTGGAATGACTTATTAGAAAGATTCCAAAAGAAATTGGCAGGATGGAAAGGAGCCATTCTTTCCAGTGTTGGGAAATGTCTGCTTATCAAAAGCACTCTTC
Organism: Taxus chinensis; assembly: GCA_019776745.2. Lineage (NCBI taxonomy): Eukaryota > Viridiplantae > Streptophyta > Pinopsida > Cupressales > Taxaceae > Taxus > Taxus chinensis. The sequence goes on along the minus strand of CM034152.1, from coordinate 557,746,962 downwards.
AAAATCCTGCCTATCTACATTATGTATTTATACAACATTCCCTCTGCTTTCAGAGAAAAAATTGAAAGGATTCAGAAACACTTTTTATGCCAAGGAATGGAGGAAAAATTTAAATATCAACTGGTTTCCTGGGATCAAGTGTGCACTCCTAAAAGGATTGGGGGCTTGGGTATAAAATACATTAGAAAAATGAATATGGCCTTAATTGCAAAATGGGTTGGAGATTGCTTTCGAAGGAACAACCTTGGATAGATCTCATTAAGGCTAAATATCTAGAGCAGCAAACTACTTCCCCCTTCCTACATTTTGAACTGCTTCCCCATGGCTCCATTTTCTGGAACAACTTGATTCTTACCAGGAATTTTATTAAGCAAGGTTGTAGATGGAAAGTGGGAAATGGGAGAGACAACAGTTTTTAGAGTGATAATTGGTCTAATTTTAGCATAAAATGATAGATTTGGTGTATCTAAGGAGAGTCTGGAATAGAAATATGGTACTAAGGTCATAGATTACATGGAAATTGATGGAAATCAAAAGAGATGGAAACAACTCTCTATGGATGGCTTGGATTTGACCTTTGTGTTGTCCTCTCTTCAGGAGCAGTTAGACCTCATCCCCTTGAATCAGGTGGATGTCAAAGATGAAATTATTTGGCACAAATCTAGAGATGGGGACTACACGGTTAAATCTAGGTACAATTCTTACTTTGAGAATACCCAAAATGAATTTAATTGGAGCAAAATATGGCTGACTGAGTTAACCCCTAAAATTAACTTTTTCTTTTGGCTTATGCTCAGAGGTAGAATTCTTACTAATGATAACATGATAAAGAAAGGATTCATTATGCCTAATAGGTGTCATCTTTGCAAAAAAGATTATGAAGATATTAAACACCTTTTTATCCACTATGACTATGCTACCATGATTTGGAGCTATGCCCTATCCAAGTTCAACGTTCTCTAGACAGTACCTAAGGACTTTAACCAATTCTGGACCCAATGGAATCCTCCTTTTAAACATTGTGTTGTGAGAAGACTTTGGAAGCTGATCATGCCCCATATTATCTGGAGAATATGGAAAGATAGGAATGGCATCATCTTCAGAAATAACAAGTAGCACTACAAGCTCAGCTTTGCTAAGATTGGGCATGTTGTTAAAGATGATAGTGGGAGATTCGAACCCCCCAAAAATAAGAAGTATCCTGTTGATGAAGAATACATTCTTTCCAATTGGAAGATTGGAACTGCTAGTTTGCATATTAGGAATACCTCAAACATTGATAGGTCCTTTGGTCCATTAGATTCCTCCTGAGAGAAACTGGTATAAACTCAACTTTGATGGCACTTCCAAGGGTAACCTTGGTCTTGCTGCTGGGGGAGGAGTTATCAGGGATCACAAAGGCTGTTTAGTTACTACTTTTGCTGGTAAAATGGGGATTCAGACAAATCATTATGTTGAAGCCCTTGTTACTCTTTAGGGGCTAAGGATTGCCAAATATTTTGATATCCAGAATTTAATTTTGGAAGGGGACTCTCTTAATATCATCAATCATTTAAACCAAACTTCTCCTCCTAGCTAGACCATCAAGGAATTCATTATGGAAGCAAGAAATATTTATCAAAATATCAAGAATATCATCATTAGACATACCTATAGGGAGGGGAATAAGGTTGCGGACACTTTGGCCAATATGGGCATCAATATTAATCTTACCATATGGGATAATGTAAACAACATCCCTAAGGAGGTTCAAACTAGCATTAATGTGGATGATAATGGAATTACACACATGGAGTAATTTTAATTATGACATGGAGCGGGTCTTAACAGAGGTGAAATATCTCATTTGTGTGATTTATCCTCCTTTTTACGGCCACATTAAAGTTATCAAAACTCACACATGTAGGAGGTATTTCAAAAAATAGGACAGTCATAAGAAAATTGCAGACTCTTACGAGGGTTTCGAGCAGGATATTTGTAGAATTGGTAGGAAGAAGGAGAAAATGGGAGGGGTGTCATGTTAATTAGAGCCAAGTTGCGACCTCGTCCCTAGAAGAATAATGAGGTACTTTTGAACCTTTTGCACAAAGGAGGCATCTGAAATTTCATTGATCGAATTCAGGGTCATGACCTAAACATTTCGGTTCACTTTGCTACAGATTGGAAGGATAGGAGAGTCAAGTATGGTGGGCACAAGGTTATATTCAACGAGGAGTTGATTGTTGAGGTAACATGCCTGGAACTGGAGGGCTACCAGTTTTTTAGTAAGAGGATTGACAGGGTTGTTGAGGCCGAGAAATTCCTCTGACGAGGGCGAAGAGCTAGATTTTGTTGATGTGGGCATAAGGGTAAGTTCTATTCCCACGTTGTATGATGAAGTGACGAATATGATGGTAAGATATATTTCTTTGGAAGGGCATTATAAAATGGTCCCTGTTAAACACCTTGTTTTTATAAACCATTTTAGAAGGAATTTCATGGTCTGTTTCCCACATTACCTTCTCAACTCCCTTTAGCGCTCTGTTCTGGATTTTCAAAAGCACTCTGATGTTATTCCTTTGCATCAGGGCCTTATCTTTCTGTTGCACAAGCTTTGTGTTGCCAAGTTCCCTGGCTTCCTAATTGCTCCTAGTGAGCCGCTCACTACCACCTCCTCTGCTCCCACTCCCACTCTTGCCCGCCCCTTCCAAGTCCAAATCTAAGAACCCCTTGAAAACAGACACCCCTCTCACTGGCAAGATTCTCAGAAGCTCCAAAGAGATGGAGGTTGCTCAAAACTTGCTTCATATCAGCAATGATGGTATTGAAAAGGCCATGCATTAGGAGGAGTCTCAAGTGCCTAATAGACTAGAAGCCCTGGAGAAAGAGATGAAACAGATGAAGAAGGACCTTCAGCGTATGGAGAAGCAGAAAGGGAAAAGAAAGTTTGATGAAGAGAATGACAAAGGCAAGGATCAATTTACTGATATATATAAGAATATTGAACTCTCTAGATACCAGACTAGGGAGAGCTAAAGATAGACATGATCACAACATGGCTATCTTTAAATCCATAAGTGAATTTGTAGAGCAACAAGTTTGGAGAATTGTTATGCTAAGTGGGATCCCTGTAACTATTTGGGGGAATGAGAAAGAGAGGAGTATGTCCTTTTCGCAACTGGACGCTTCAGACTCAATGCACACAACCACTCTGGCATTGTTTATACCTCACTACAGATGATCCAGTCTAGAATTGAAAGAGCATTCAAGAAATAGACTCACTTGGCCTGGTGGGATTCGGTATAATATGTTGTTCTTTTGTGATATTTTTGTTGTGACGTTGCTGCTTTTTTGCAGGTTTTGTTGCGGTCGGTGTCCTTTTTTGCTTCTAGTTGTAACCTGCTCTTGGTTATTTTTGGAAACACTGTTATATCTGGATTTGATCCTTTTTTGTTGAATCTTCATAGTCATATGAGGCTGGTGAGCCCTTTGTGTAACTGGGTATAGTCCCTCCAAAACTATTTACCAATAAAATAAAATAAAAATTACTTTCCTTTCTTATTTCTTTTTTATTTTATTTTCCTTTTTAATATATTTATACGATGTTGCCTTTGATAATTCCAAAATTTGATAGTTTTAAAAATGGAATATTCCTTGAAAGGTTATTTTTAAATATTCCATTTATCATATAATTAAAAATTTATAATATAAAACGTATAAATAAACTAATATCACATCAACCAATATAACACCAAATAACACAATATTCTAGAATAATGATCTCAATATGCAATTAGAATAGCTTCACCACTTCGAGGGGGCAACCTTCAAACCATACAATAATACTCAAATGCTCTAATGATGATAAACTACTACCTACTAACCTCTATATATACTATTCCTATGTTATGGCCAACACCAAGGCCGACCCACTAATGAAAATATAACATATATGAAAGAGATACATAATGATAAGAAGTTATGATAGCCACAAGTCAGCTATATACAATCCAATATAATATATATGATTAAGGGCGTAGCATACCCCTCCCCTTTAAAGAAAAATTGTCCCCAATGTTGAGAAGATCTGGATGTTGTTGCAAGAAATTTACATCCTCCCAAGTTGCGTCTTCATTGTCTAGATTTTTCTGCTTGATCAAATACTCAATGATGACCCTTGTCCTCAACTGCTTAGTGCGTGTCTGAAGGATGCATTCTGGTTCCAGGATGATTCTGCCCTCTTCATCAAGCTCGGGTAGCACTGTCTGGGTTGATATTGTCTGTCCAATTACCTTCTTTAGGCAAGATACATGGAAGACTGGATGAATTCGAGTAGCCGGAGGAAGTTCCAGTTTGTATACTACATAGCCAATCTTCTGTAACACTTGATAATGACCATAATACTTAGGTGAAAGCTTGTTATCCTTTTTTTGTTCTTTTAAGGACATTTGCTTATATGGTTGTAAAATGCACAAAAACCCAATCACCAACTTCAAAATGTCTTTCACTGTAATGTTGGTCTGCCTGCTACTTCATGCGGTTTTGTGACATGCCCAAATTCTCCCTGAGACTAGAAAGCACCTCTTGTTGGTGTTGAATATGTCCTTCAACTACTCAAACCTTTGGCTGGACTCTCAAAGATGAAGTTATAGATGGTGGATGGTACCCATATAATGCCAAGAAAGGAGACATTTTAGATTAAGTATGAAAGGAGGTGTTATACCACCATTCTGCCAGCGGTAACCATTGGACCCATCTCAACCTTGCTTATCTGATGTAAAACAACGAAGATATCCCTCCAAGCACTTGTTTACCACCTCTGTTTTCCCATCAGACTGGGGATGATAAGAGGAACTACGAGCTAGTTGTGTGCCCAAGCATGAGAACAAGTCAATCCAAAAATTACTAGTAAAGATAGGGTCTCGATCACTTACTATAACCTTTGTGTCCCCATGTAGCTTCTGAATCTGTATCCTTGAAGGCCATTGCTACTGTACTCGCAACAAATGGATGTGATAAAGCACAAAAATGGGCATATTTGGTGAGTCTATCCACCACCACCATGATTACATTTTTACCTTTTGATTTAGGCAATCCTGTGATGAAGTCCATAGACACCTCTTCCCACCTCTGGCTAGGAATAGATAGAGGTTGTAAAAGACTTGAGGACTTAATTGTTTCACCCTTATTTTGCTGACAAACCATGCATTCTGCCACAAACTTTTGGACATCTCTTTTTAGCCCTTCCCAGAAAAAATCATGCTCGATTCGATGATAAGTCTTTAAGAAGCCAGAATGACCCCCTACTGGAGAAGCAAGGAGCTCAGATTAGAACCCTATTTTTAAGGATTGAATTCTTACATAGATATAATCTATCTTTATACCATAAAACATCTCCTTTCCATAAAAAAATTCTGACATGTTTGGATCTTGTTGGAGATTCTGAATGAGATTTTGTGTACCTGGGTCATTTTTCCATTCAGACCTTGCATCCTCTATCCAATCCTCCTGTAATACAGATATGGCACACAACATGCCTAGGCCAGATTCATCCTTCTGAGATAAAGCATCAGCAAACTACATTCTCTTTCCCTTTCTTGTATATTATCTCAAAATCATAACCCCAACATTTTTTAGACCCATTTTTGTTGTTCTTCTAATGATAAACATTGCTTTAAGAAGTATTTCAAACTATCATGATCTGTCTTTACTTTGAAATGTTGTCCCATTAGATATGGTCCTCCATTGTTTCACTGCATGAAGCATTGCTAACATTTCTTTCTCATAAACTGGTTTAGAGATATTCTTACCTTTGAATTGGTGGCTCTCCGAAGGCAATGGGTCACCCTTCTTGCATGAGTACTGCCCTCATACCATACCCTGAAGCATCACATTCAACAATTAATGTTTTTTAAAAATCTGGGGTGGCTAGAATTGGAGTGGTGCACATGGCCTCCTTCAACTTCTCAAAGGCCATAGTAGCTTGCTCGTTCCAATGGAAATATTACTTCTTCAATAAAGCTATGAGTGGTGCTATGTTGCTAGCCATAATTCCTTACAAATCTACAATAATAACCTGTAAGCCCCAAAAATCCTCGGAGATTTTTTTAGGGTTTTGGGAACCTTCCATTCAAGCATGGCTTTTATCTTGTTAGGATCCACTTTAACACCTTAATAAGAGACAATATGACCTAGATATTCAACCTCCTTGACACCAAAAAGAACACTTAGAAGGCTTTGCATAAAGTTGATGTTGTTCAAGAGTTTCCAACACCTTATTTACATGATGCAGGTGTTCCCTCCCATGTTTTACTATAGATTAATATATCATCAAAGAACACTAAAACAAACTTTCGAAGAAATGGCTTAAAGATGGAATTCATCAAGCTTTGAAATGTAGAGGGTGCATTTGTTAGTCCAAAAAGCATTACCAAGAACTCATAGTGTCTTTCATGTGTCCTGAAGGTTGTTTTATGAGTATCTTCATCCTTGATTATAATCTGATGATATCCAGAACAAAGATCAAGTTTTGTAAAGTAAAAACAGCAACCAAGTAACTCATCTAGAAAATAATCAATTATAGGAATAGGAAACTTGTCTTTAACTATGTACTTATTGAGTTCCTTGTAATTTGGACACATGCGCCAATTGTCATCTTTTTTCCATACCATCACTACAGGAGAAGAGTAAGCACTTTGACGATGATGAATAAGTCCCTGCTTCCAACATCTCTTGAATTATCTTCTCAATCTCACTCTTTTGCATATAGGGGTACCTATAAGATCTGATGTTGGGTAGTTGACTCCATGGTACTAGCTCGATGGCATGGTCATGGTCTCTTTTCGGAGGCAAACCCTTGGGCATTTCTCCAAAAACCCCTGAGTGTTCATCTATAATTGTTTGCATATCTGCGGGTATAAATGTATTGGAATGATGTGCTTCCAATGAAAATAGTTGTGCTACAAAAAACCCTTCTACACCCTTTCTAAGCAATTTTTGCATCTGATGAGAACTTACCATCCATGGGGACTTTGCTCTTAGTCCTTTTATTTTAAAATTCCTCCCTTCTGACTAAAATTGCATGAACAACTCTTGGAAATTCATTTCAATGGTTCCCCAAGGTGGTAAGCCACTGAACTCCTAACACAATGTCTGCTCCCTCCCCATGGCAATGGCATACATATTGCTAGTTAGCAAGTATTCTCCCCATGGTGAGATTAATGTTATGGCATTTTCCTGAAACAAATAACAGTTTTTCCCATCAGCGATCATGACTTGACATTCTAGAGCTGGATAAACAAAGCAGTTCAAGCGTACCGCTAACTTATGATTGATGAAATTGTGAGTACTTCCCAAATCAATCAACACTGTTACCCTCTATTTTTTTAAGAATCCAACTACTTTGAGAGTTTGGGGAGTGATAATACCAGAAATTGCATGGCATGATATTGTTGGTTGGGGATCTCCTAATTCCTCCTCTGGCTCTACCTCTTCGTCTTCTTCATTTTCTTCTTCTTCAGTAGACCCCTCAATGTAGAACAACTTCTTTTCCACACACTTATGTCCTGGTCCAAATTTGTTATCACAATTAAAACATAACCCTTTGGCTCTCTTTTCTTAAATTTTTTGAGGTGTCAGTCTCACTGGCCGAGGGAATGATGGTGGAAGGGTGCTACAATCTCTGATAGTACTGACAGTTTGTTTCTAACTTGAAAGAATTTTTCCTTTGCCCTACGTGCCATGATCATAGAGTCTGAAACCTTATAAGGATTAAACATACGCGCCTCAGTCTCAATTTGTTCTTTAAGACCCCCAAGAAATAAGTCATTCAAATTATCTTCAAGAATAATTTCCACTCGTAAGGAAAGGTTTTGGAATTGATGGATGTAATCTTTGACTGTTCCTATTTTTTTGAGCTTTGCTAATTAGCTGAAATAATTATCTGACACACTAGAACTATAGTGCAATTGCAACTCTTTGGTGAATACTCTCCATGTAACATTAAGGCCACTCTTTTTCCTTTGAGCACATAACCATCGATACCAAATGAATTGGTCAGGTTCAAGATACAACGATGCCATGGTAGCCTTTTGTCCCAATGGAATCTGATGAAGATCAAAGAAATTATACATCTGGTTAGTCCAATTGAGTGGATCCTTTCCATCAAAATTACGCATTTCCACTTTTGGAAGCATGTTACGGGCTTGTAGAGTGTTTGTATTTGGATTGGTCATGTTTGCAGATCCACCCTGGCTAGTTTGTTTATTACTTTGACTTAAAGATCCACCATGGTTAATATGAGTATGATTGAGTTGTGGCTCATTAGGAATGTATATGATGACCCATGATATTGTAGCTAAATTGTTGAAATGAAATCCTCCAATCATTGTCTAATCTTTTCTACATCTTCTTTGCTAGCCACTCTACCCTTTGAGGTTTCACAACTCTAACTCAAGATAGTTGACCTTATGGTCAGTTGAAGTAAACCCTAACCCTGAGGACTCTGTAGATACCCCTTCTAACTCTAACTCCTCAACTATTAACTCATCCTTATCAGGGGTTTTACCTGGAGTGATGGGATTCTTTTTGCCTCTTGTCGAAGGCCCAGCCATGATGCCCCAAAATGGTAAGATTTAAGGATCAAGGTCAAAATTTAGGGTTTTGGATTTCAATAGGAATTTGGCCAAATTTTATAAAACTAAAGAATGAACTCAAACTAATTTTTAATCTTCTTTCTGGAAATGTAAATAACTTTGAAAAATTCCACAAATTGCACCATATGTAGTTGAATTATGAAAAAACATAAAACCGCTATAAACTTTTGCAAAACAAGCCAAAAATCATTAAAATTTTGAGGGAAGCTTACTTGACTGATTTCACCACGCCATAGAAAAAATTTGCAAAAAAATTCACTACCGATGTTGAGATATGGATGAACCTTCAAAAATTAGGGTTTGATGCAGTGTTGGCCGAGTTCAAGCTCTGATACCACTTGTAATGAAATTGACTTGTATAATTCAAATCATGAGCAGAAATATAACACCAAATAAAACACAATATTTTAGAATAATGATCTCAATATGCAATTAGAATAGCTTCGCCACTTCGAGGGGGCAACCTCCAAACCATACAATAATACTCAAATGCTCTAATGATGATAAACTACTACCTACTAACCTCTATATATATTATTCCTATGCTATGGCCAACACCAAGGCCGACCCACTAATGAAAATATAACATATATGAAAGAGACACATAATGATAAGAAGTTATGATAGCCACAAGTCGGCTATATACATCCAATATAAGATATATGATTAAGGGCGTAGCAGATCCTTTCTTGTTGAATCTTCTTAGTCATATGAGGCTGGTGAGCCCTTTGTGTAACTGGGTATAGTTCCTCCAAAACTATTTACCAATAAAATAAAATAAAAATTACTTTCCTTTCTTATTTCTTTTTTATTTTATTTTCCTTTTTAATATATTTATACAATGTTGCCTTGATAATTCCAAAATTTGATAGTTTAAAAAATGGAATATTCCTTGAAATGTTATTTTTAAATATTCCATTTATCATATAATTAAAAACTTATAATATAAACATATAAATAAACTAATATCACATCAACCAATATCTTTATCTTTATTAATCCATCTAAAAGGAAAGTAGTAGAGGAATAGTTTTGTTTGAGTAGGCTTAACTAATTATTATTACTTATTACTTTTCAACTAATTAAAAACTAGTATCATTTTTTATATGTTGAATTTCTCATGTCTTAAATTTTAGAGTTAAATATTTTTTTTATTGATAAAGCGGGTTGAAGGGACACGTTCCCTTTTTAAATTAAATGAGGCCAAATCCTCAGGAAAAAACAAAGGCCCTAAAGGCTAAAGAAACTACAGGAAAACAACCCACCTACAAAAATCAAAATTAAAACCCTAATTATTTCCCATCATGCAATGGAAAATAATCTTCAATGTTGCCCATTCGTCCCTTTATGATTTTCCGCTTCTTCACTTCTTTCCATTTTCCATAATCAGACGCAATAACCAGCGCCAGATCGTTGGGATTAACTAATGCTATCAAGTTTTCAGACACGCAATCTCGATCCAATTCCAAATTTTTAGATAAATGCCCCCTTTTTGTTCCACCTACAACCTGGCCATTTTCCTATATTTCCATCTCATTATCAATCTTTTCTATATCTAAGTTACCCTTGGTGGTAGGATTTTGAGGATCATCCTTGAATTTTGAAGCAGAAACCAATCCCGGATTCAAGGTACCCCCACCTTCTAGAAGAAGTCGATCCATTATGTTTTGTAGATTTCTTATTCTTTTTATGAGGACAAAAGGCTTGTAGATGACCCAAATTTCTACATATTCTACATCTAAAGGCAGTATTCTCATAGTCTAAAATCTGGGAATACTTAAACTTACCAAATTTAAGATTAATTCAATCTGGTAAACCCTTGCTTAAATCAATTTCAACACACATTCACGCAAACGAGCACAGAACTGAATTCATTCTATCCAAGTCCTCCTTTAAAAACCTTCCCAAAACGTTTCAAATGTCCTCTAGGGCATACCATAGATGCAAAGGGAGGTTAAGAAGCCTAACCCAAACTGGCATTTTGGTAACCGAATAAGAATATGGATCGAAATTTGGAAACCATGGTATTAAAAAAAACCCAACATGTCCCCGGAACCATGAGCCCTCTGAAAAGCAGCACTGATAATCCTCGGATTCCCTAAAATGGACAACAAAAATTCCTTTGGAACAAAGAGAGATTTCGCATTTGTTGGTCTAGTTTTCGAAGATCCATTGATAAAGAGCAGAGGAGGAAGGCCAAAATCCATTGAATCTTCCAATCACAGCATCCCAAGAAATATTTTTGTAATATTCCTCCGCTTCAGGGTTCTCAATGATTAAAGAAGGGATATCCTCAGCTAGATCGACCAAGTAGGTCTACTTGGTCGGAGGATTCAAACCAGGAAGTCGACTGCCCCGATTTTCCAATGTGTCTTTGAATGAAGTGGAGTTATATGAATGAGACATGCCCGTACTACCTGTAGCTCCCCCATTTATCTTGTTAAAAATCTTGCCAAATCTAGCAATCCATGTCACAGGCGAGTCAGCAGATATTGCCCTAGGGTTAGGGCACGGCTCCTTTGCAGACCTAGGCCCATCGCCACTACCCTATTCTTTGTTATCAGGTCGCATCCCCCCTCAAACTAGGCCATGCTCGAGTGATTCTCCGTGCGACACAATCAAAACCCTTATGTGACCAAGGCCGCTCACTCCCCTTAACCGACTTTGCAGCTTTTCCCTCCATCACTCTGACTCCGTGTTTTTTTTTCTCAAGTATTTCAGTTTAGAGTTAAATATTATTTATCAAACAATTCTTGAAAAAGTATTTACCTTCCTTAATATTAGTTAATGAGTAGAATATTATTACGGCCTTATTATATAATATTCCATTCAATTACATTTAGTAATCATTCACTATTTTCAATGTTAGTTTTAAATATATTTTTATTCCCCTATTAACAATACCAAAAGACACATAACATAATTAATATTTGAATCACAATATAGAATTTATAAACAATATTGTAAACACCTAAATGTGGTAATTTAACACTTAATAATGTCAACATTGACTCAATCCCTTTAAGCATAACTTGTGTACCGAAACTTAGCCTAACTGTTATATCCTAGTTTATAATTAGTCCTATTTCAAGACTTTCTCTCTTAATTGCACTTCTTGGCCACTTACAAAAATTATCGCATCATTCATAAGATGTATATTTCTCATGATTGTCATGTATAAAACTCCATAACATTGTATCTTCCTCATGTACCAAATTTTCCAATAGGACCAAACAATCAAATAATTTGGTCATAGGGAAAATAGTCCCGTCTAAGGTCACCCAACAATCATTTTCTCAAATTTTATACCTTTATGGGTTGATGTTTCCACTATAGGTTATCCTTAATGTGAAATTACATCCACATAACTCTATATAATACACTCATTTACTTACTTGACAATTACTAGACTCACTAGCTGAATATACCCAATACTCTCTAGTGGTCCTAGGATATATAATCCCTCTCGGCATGTCCTATACTGTGACAACCAATGTGGGCCAATTTACTGATGTGGTGGCTACATCTATGGTAGGTCCCCAATGTTGTATCTCTTGTGTCACATGGAAAAAATCATGTGGTACTCTAGGAACCCCTTATATATATCTAAACCGACACAAGACCTTGTTTGGCATGTATTTCTCTACAAAAACATGCAGCTAACCAAGTAACACTCTATCCACATAGAGGCCAACTCCACATACATCTTAGGCAAAACCCGCATAGATAGGTATGGTCTCCAAGTGATGTCTATAGGCATAATCTCATGTATCACTTGTATATACCAAAAGTTTTTTGTAGCCATGCCTACCCCTAACATATTGGATCCACCCAAAGGTTCATGGATAATCATCCTCTAAGGGATCAAAAGGACCTACTAGTTTCTCTACTGCAATATGCCTCCAAGCCCAAATCTAGAGAAGGGTCATGTTCCCTATGATTTTTCCCCACCTGTATACTACTAAGTGCAAATCCATGTATAGTTGGCCCAAAAACATGATATCCACAAGAAAATACATGGTGCTACTTAACCTTATTTCCAATCATGCCCATATATCAAGTTGATAGATATCACCCACTCTTGTAAGGAAACAAAATGCTACTGACAAGATCCATCAGTAATAGGGGCAAGTCCTCCACCATGTCACAGTCATGAATCTCAAATAGTACTATATTGGTCCTCCACTGCTTGGACAGATCAAACTGTCTTGTGGCTTGAATCATCTCGTCATCTATGTCTGTGGTATCATACTAGATAGGATCCCTGGTAATAGGCAGTCAAAGTATCCCGTGCACATCCTTTAAGGTGATCCTCATCTCCCTTGTCGGGAGTTGGAATGTGTTAGTATCAAAGTGTCGTCTCTATGTTAGGGCGGTCAGTAGATGTCTATCTAATCGTAATGTTGGCATTAGTGCTACATAAAAATAGACCCAAGTCCTCTAGAATCACCCAATCATGTGGATGAAGTGTTTGTAATGTATCTAGTGTACAATAATGGTGTTCATAGAACTGGATAACCCCCAATCACACCTATAGTCACCAAAATCCACATTTAGACTTGTTCACTTTTGAAATTTTTTCTGAATTTCATCATTTTACTAAATTGTCGTCATGCTAAATTTGAAATTTTGGTCATGACAACCAAGCCCCCACTTGAAAATTTCCTCTCCTGATCATTGTAAACCCTTCTTCTGGCCATCCTATCAACTGTGTCACACTCATTCTGAATTATAAGAACATGATAACATGTTTTTCAAGTGTTTTTCATGTGTAGGGAAATATACATAGTTTGACTCATGAAGTTGTTGAGATCCAAAGTGAAGTAGTTGTTCTTAGAGGCATAAAAAAAGGGCATTTTTAGCCATTTACAACAAAAGAATACCCTCCAGAGGATGATTGCAAGGGCACAACCCATCTAGAGGTTTTTTAGAGTATTTTTAAATGGATATAATGTAGTTTGAAATGATTCTATGGATTCATACGATGACGGGATTGATTCAAAAAAAAAAGGGTCATTGTGGGTGTAAGGAATGTCATGTCTCAATACAGAAAGTGGACTTGTTCTTAAGATCCCAAAAGTTATGAGAAGAATTAGAAGCCAAAAAAATATAAGTGGAAATATCTTGGAGTCTACTTCACGATGGACTGATGCAGAGAGGATCAATAACAACTCATCATTTATAACCCAAAAGTAATCATCAAGAGTAATCCAACAACTTGTTTCTTCAAGAGGCGTCATAGATGATCAATTACCAAAAATATATTAAAACAATGTGTTCAAGGTTAAATTAATTTCAAACATGCTTAGAAAAACCTAATAAACATGATCATTCACTCCTCAAATCGTCATACCTTCAATTTTCTTCACTTTCCACTTAGACCTCCTTTTGGGCTTGTAGCCCTGTAAATTAGCCTTTTTGCTTAAAATTGAAAAAATATAAATAATTATCCTTTACTGGTAAGGTTTTAAGATACCCTTCAAGCCCTTCAAGAAGAATACAAATTTTTACCTTCCAACTTTGTGCTCATTTTATTTTATGCTCCAATTACCATTTTAGCCTAAAACTAGCAATTAACCCTCCTTTTAGACAAGTCTTAGTGTTTTGGATAAACTATAAACTTTCAAGATAAGAGGTTCACCTTTTCATATACCCATTTGGCCATTCTCACTTTATGCAAAGTTTGACTGGTCATCTCTTTACCTATTCTCCCCAGCTCACTCACTCATTCTTCCTTCATTAGCTAACTAGAGCTCTTAACGGGTTCAAGTAGCTGATTAGGGTTTTATAGCATGCCTCTATTTTCCAAAACTTAAATCATCTTTGCCTACTCAAACATACCTTGTTCATGTTGTTTCACTTTTCCTACTTCTCCTTTTTGTCCAATTTCACTCTTTCCTCATGTTTTCCCTTTTTAAGCCTTCTCTTGTCCTTAAGCTCTATTGGTTCTTAATACTCTATTTTTACTTATTTTCTATGATCTTAGCTTTGTTAATTAATTCTAAACATCTACCTATTGGATGGCATCTCCTTATCCTCCTTACTACCTATCAAACGAAGAGGAAGAAATGCAAACACCATATGTAAGTGGGAAAATCTCAAGGGGAAGAAAACCCACTAAAACTCTGCCTATATTACTCAAAGAAAAGAAATTTAGTGAATCACCAAATTCACAAGGAGCACAAACCCCTATTTTAGAAGGGCACCAACCCTACAAGGAGCACCAACCCCTAGTTTAGTGAGGCACCAACCCCACAAGGAGGCTACAAACCCCCAAGATAACTAAGCACTAACTCGTCCACCTAAAAATGGTTGATCACTGAAGACATGTTGCTGCAAAAATTGATGGTGATCACAAATTCAGTTCCTCTCTATCAAAACCCTTCTTAAGCACACCTTCTTCTTCCTTTCTCAAATCTATCTCTACTCAAGTTGATTTCTTCTTTTCCTTGGCTCGTCATTTTCTTCTTCCTCTTTATCATAGCATTACATACTCATTTCCCTCTTATAATGGTCATTCAGACCTCTTTGAATCTCCAAAAATACCCCTTTGGTCACACTTTTTCACCACACCAACAACTATCACAAATGAACCATCTAATCTGCTTTTATACTTGTTTCTTTTCAACAAATCATCTAGGTCATCCTTTATATGGTAAAAATCATTTCCACATGTACAACACAAAGAGTGTTAGTATGTAAATACAAACAAAAAACCAAGCTAGCTTAATCCCTAATCTAACACACTTACTATCTACCTCAGATTTGAGCAAGATAGAAAAGGAGAGAGAATGTTATACCTGCACTTACCTACAAGTTATAATCCTCCTTTGATGCTTTGGATGTGCTCAATGGATGAATTCACTTGCTTCAAATTGTGGATTTAGTTAGACAACACCTCCCCTTAATTGCTTGATGATTGGTTATGGAAGCTTGATGACCTTGCAAGATGATAATTGAGAGTTCTATTGGACATTTAACAACACTTAGTGCAATTTCAAAAGTTGGCTTCCATGAGGGTGGTGAGCTAAATTTATAGGTTGTGGGAGGAAGAATGAAGGGTGGAGATTGATCCATGTAGGATGTGAATCAATGGTTGATGATTGGTGAGAAGGATGGAGAATTCTAGAAATTAAGAGAAGCCTCCTTTGAATTTTTAATTCAATGGAGGGAGGTAATTTTATTTAAATTTTTGAATAAAAAGGAGGAAAGTTTGGAGAGGCTTCTATAAATAGAAGCCTCTAGATTTGCAGGCGGAGCATTTGATTAGGCTAGAATTAGGTGAGATTAATTATGATTAGGGATGTGATTTGATGGAGAAGCTAGGTGTAGGGTAGGTGGGTAGGAGTTTTAAATTTATAGAAATTGATAATATGGATTAGTGATAGAATAATAAGATATTAATAATGAATTAAATGATTAACAATGAGATGGGATTATTGAATGAGTAAATGACAATATTTGAGATAAGGATGTATATGATAATAAGAATTAATAAGAATTAATCTCCTGATTAATTATTATATGGTTAGATATGGGGGGATTGACAATGTAAAATAAGTATGTTGACATTCTACATGTCTACAATTTTCCCCTCTTTGAAGGGTTATTGTGAAGCAATGACCATTCAAAGAAAGAGATATTACTAAGGGTGATGCCCCCACAAGGGGTCATGCGAAGAGGAAACGATTCGGGTGACTGCTCGAAAGGAAGAGAAGAGGGTGGAGAAATAAGATGCCCCAACCAAAAGAGCCAAATGATGTGATGCCTTGGTGAAGGGGTGTTTGAATTAAGTGATTGGATATCCAAGCCAAGAGGATTATTGATTGATGTAATTATAAGGATTGAATTGACAGGATTGAGAGGATGTCCTAGTCGGGAAGAAGTAGATTGAATGTCTCAATCACATATATATGAAAGGGGTTAGGATTGGGTAATTAAAGGATGTGATGTTTGACTAGTTGGGAATATTGCCCCAGTGTAGACATCATGATTGATCTTGGCTTGGTTGATCATGAGCTCGCTTTGATTGATTTTGGTGTCATTCGACCATGCGCCTCTTGCATTCTAGGGTTGGTTGTTAAAGAGAAATTGGATGATAGTTGTGGTGGTATTATAACTTAAGAGGATGCAGGAAAGATTGGAAGATGTTAGATACTGAAGGGATGGGGATGAAAAGGGGATAGTGTTGTAACGTATGGTCCACATTTTCATCATTAACATCGTTATTGATGTGGCATATGGAAAAATGTGCCATGGTATAAATACCATTATGACTTAATTGTTGAATGCATGTGTCCTCATATCACTGGAAAAATTAATATAAAAAAAATATGGTCCTCATATCATTGGATCGTGTAAAAGAAACAAAAGAGGACTCGTATCATTGGCCAAGAAAAAAAATATGCAAGAGATAAAACAAATATTCACAAACATGCATTTTGTTGATTTTTTAATTAGTTTTTAATTTTTTAGGGTTTTTAAATTTTTTTTAGATTTTTACAATTTTTTTATTTACGATTTTTTTAATTTTTTTAGATTTTCACCGATTTTTTTTTAGATTTGTATGATTTTAAAAAATATATAGATTTTATATGATTTTTTAATTTTTTTAGATTTTTACAATTTTTAATTTTTTAGGTATATATATATATATATATATATATATATATATATATATATATATATATTTAGATTTTTAGGTTTTAGACGATGGTGGGGAGAGGAAGGCAAGGTAGGAAGAAACAAGAGAAAATTGGGCAAACGAGGTGGGAGAATGGGTGCCTAGAGTGTTTAAGGGCATCATGGCAAGTATAAAAGGGGTTGTGGGACCACATGACAAGTCATTTTCACCTCGCGAGATAGAAAGAGGAGAGCTGCCGAGAGATCACAATGGCCTACATGAAGATTGTGGATCACCGGGTGGATGGAGTGAGGAGTTTCCAATGACCAATAGTCGATGGGCCCGAGGTAGGCACCTTTTGGTTTTTATTGTTTTTCGTTTTGGGTGTTTTACAGCTTTTTTAGAGTTTTTAAGGAAATTTTTAGGCGCTAAGTAGTTGAAAGTGGCGCTTATGCACCATATTATGGCACCTATGTGCAGTTAAGGGGGTTGGAATGAGGTTTGGCACTTATGTGCCTAGGAGGGATATGTTGTGGTGCCTATGCACCAGGTGAGGGACGATTTTTAGCGCTTATGAGCGACATGTGGCACTTATGCATCTGGGAGGGATAGTTTGTGATACCTCTGTGTTGGATTGGTGCTTATGTAAGAGTTTTGGCACCTAAGTTAGAAATAGTAGCGCCTATGCGGAGAGGGGGGAAGAAGTGTAGTATAGGGGCGCCTATGTTGTGAAGTGACACCTATGATGAGTATAATATCGCCCATGTTGTGGAGTGGCACCTATGTCTAGTTAGGGTTGTTAGGGTGTTTTAGGGGTAGAACGGTGGGGATAAAGAGTAGAAAAATAGGGAATGATGGGTTGGGATTAATATGCACAGGTTGATGTGTGTAAGTGGTTTTAGATATCATGCAGGTTAGGCATTGGCGATCGGCGGCACTGATGAGGTTATTAGGGGGTTTGATGAGGAGTTAAGGAGGAGGAGGCTTTGCTCTTACACTTGCTTGGATTATTGCATGTAGTGAGGATGTCGACGATGCGAGTAGACCAAGGTTTAGTGACTATGCTGACGAAGAGATGGCACTTGGAGACCAGCACCTTCTAGTTACTGAAAGGGGAGATGACGATGACTCTAAAGGATGTCTACCATATATATTAGATCCTGATGGAAGGAGAGTGGGTGGTGTAGCGTAGGGGCATACCTTGGGCGTGGTTGGGGTTGTTGACGGATGTAGAGGCTGCACCACATCGAGGGTTGTAGATTGACTTGGGACTATATTTTAGAGGGGGTATATGGAGCGGGTTCCGATGTTATTGTGCTTGATGATAAGATGCATTTTGTTTCTTGATACAGGAGGTCATTATTTTAGCATGGATTTGTAGATGTGGTTTATGCGATATCACAGTCAAAGACGGTGTATGTGTGGGCACTTGCAGTACTGGCATGCTTGTATCGTGATCTACACAGGGTGGATTATTGAGGAGGTCACAAGATTGGGGTAGGTATTTTCTATAGATTTGGAGCTATGATCATATAAGTTATAGGTAGATCAAAAGGTATCTGTAAGCAAAAACGAGATGATGAGTCGTTAGTATACGGATGGCACATGCATATGGGCAGGAGGGAGCACCTAGGGGAGATGGATTGGTATAGGCAGAGGATAGATGAGCTGCAGGTAGGAGACATTACATGGTAACCATATCGTCAATACAAGGCATGGGTGGGACACTAGGTGTAACTAAGCAAGATCCAGATGCCATATTACTTGATAGGGGGCTAGCCTTATATGGTACAGTGATACCAGCTAGATCACGTTTTGTGGTTATTTGGAATTATACAAGACATGCCTACAGGTCATCATGTGTTTACACAAACGACACGAGAGACTGAGGAGTGGGGTGCCCTAATTCTAGTGGATGTAGCTAGGGACAGTTTTGACGATGTGCATGTTATCCCATGGGTACTGTAGACACCTAATTTCTGCTTTTGCATTCTTATTGCCAAAAGCACGTAAATCACTCTCATTCTTGCCAAATCGATTATAATTAGTGGTTTTCACTAATTAACTAATGTTCATTACCAAATTATCCAATTAACAGCACATTGTTGATTGTGTAACCCCTTTCACATTTAGGATGCCACTTTACGACGAATCGTAAGCCAAAATCCTCTTTAAAACAAACAATTAGCAATTCTGAGATAATTAAGCCTAGTTTGCCCTTGATTTGGTCAATATGCCCTAGTAATTGACTCAAACCCCTCTTCTAGACCACTCAAAATCACCCCATTCACCTCCACAATGTCTCAATAAGATTCAAAATCTTATCCTAGCCTCCTAGTTGACCCTAAGCAGTTGATTAAGGCTCCATACCTCTTAATCACTTGGTAATTCACTAATTATGATTAGCAAGGCCTAATCATGATTAGCAATTCTAATCTAATTTGGGAATTTTAGTCCCACATGCACCAAAATACAAGTTTTTCCCAAAAGTAAAACTATAAAAAGGGTGGACCTCATTCCTTTATACTTTACACCATGCTTTGATTTGCATCTCGTATAATACATATGATCTATAAGCCAAGTTCAATCCTTGCCTAAAACCTTCAACAAGATTAGTAGATGAATAATTTAAAGCGACTTAACAATTCATTTGGAGAGGTCATTTCACCATTGTTTGGAGTAGCAATCATAACCATTTGATTGCCCTCTTAGGTCCATTTAGGACCATGTTACGTAATTCAATCATATTAGTAGGCATGTTTAGTTAGTTCTTCCATTGTTATCATACTAGTTAAGCATTCCTTTTAGCTTATATCTTAATGTTTCATTCATAGACTTAGAATCCTTAGCTATTAGGTGGAAATAGTGTTAGACTTCCTTGTTTAGCTTTGTTATTTTCTTTGTAAATTTTAGGGTGCTTTCATTTGGCACGCATGTGCAACACTAAGTACACTACCTATCTTCCGGAGGCCATAACTTTTACTCCCGACCTTGAAATGACTCCATTTTTTTGTGTTGGAAAGGTATCGAAGTGAAATACGCAATGGTAAGATAAGCATTTGGGTTAAAAAGCTATGAAGAATTTTGGGTATTCATTTTTAGAAAACTAGTCATTTCTTAACATATCAAATTTGTACAACACTACTCTTTAAATATAGAGAATGACATCACTATGTTGGATCTATGCAATGCCAAACAAAGAAACAATGAAAACTTCACTAAATTTTTACAATGATGGAGAGGATTATCTATCCGCTTTCCTCGCTCCATACCCAAAAAATAGTTAATAGGCATATTTGTTCCCAACCTCCATCCATACATTACATTCAACTTGCAAATGCATTGTGGCAACACATTCGAAGAGGTAATCAAAAAAGGGAGTCAAATTGAAAAAGAATTATTAGCTAGAGGGACCCTAAAGCCCTTTTCACACAGTCATAATGATTCCAAAACTAATGACAAAACAAATTTTGTCCTTAATCAGAATAAAAATGCTGTGCAGTGATGGGATAGCAAACTCTAAATACATACAAGCGAGTCAAAACAACACTCCTTTAAAGCTTGCAAAGGGAGCTCCGCCTATGTAATATAAGTGTCGTACTTTCACTCCTCTATCTGACTCAATGTCATCAATAACTAAAACAACTAGAGGTGGTTAATATGGTTAGATATTCAAAAACTACGCCTTATCAGGATAACATGCCTAAACCATCATGGTTTAGAGCATAATGAATATTGCTAATTCCACCACGTTAAAGCTCACAAAATAGATAAGTTTTTGAAGTTGCAGCACTACATCCAGGACTTAATCGAAAGTGGTGATGTGGAGATGGATTCATCCACTCCTAACAAATCCCCCAATATGAAGACTCTTCTTAAAAATAATCAAGACAAATAATGCTAATTATGTGGCTACTGAGCAGAATCATTTTGATGCTCTCAATAGTTGTGTAGATACACCTCTTGAACATGTCAACACAAAAACCCCTGTGATATCCCCTGGACTATCTATGTCTAGGAATGTGCCGACAAAGACTGATTATCATGCATTTCCACATACTTATGACAGTAAGGAACCTAGGTTTCAGCATTCCCATCAAAAAATGTCTATCACAGCTTCACCTCGTTTGATTCTTCGGGCTAAAGAACTAGTTCACTTACCTCTTCCCCCATCTTCAACTCATGGTAAGTGGTATAATTATGATTCTTATAACTCTTTTGAAGATTCTAATCCCAATGATTATAAGTATTCTAACTATTCTGAAGATGCCAATTTGAATTATTCCTCTAATACGACTCTTAAGTCTCACTCCTCCCTGCCTTCGTAGGATCCCATTTATCAGTCACCTCAACGACCCCCTTCTTCCATCGAAGAGATCTCACTGGCTCAAAGTATTTCTAATCAATCATCCACAGTCGACTCCCATGTCACATTCATCCAATCAACCTCTTGGTGGTAGAACAACTACCCACACTGATTGACTTCATTTCAGAATGAAGAAGCCATTAGAGAATTTATGAGGGTACATGAAGACATTCCTCTAGAATTTTGCAAGCAAGAAACCTCTTTAGACCTCGATACGCTTGCATATTGGGAGGAAAAGATTCATGCCTTTTATCATAAAACAGAGGAACACCCTAAGATTGCATTCACATATTGGGAAAAAGAGATTGATGTCTTTTGTCCAGAAAATAGAGGAAGACACTAATATCATCAAACATGATCCTCCTCTTATTATTCCATCTCCACATTCTTCATTGAATGATGAAATGCCTGGGTCTAACATTGATCCATGACCTATCTTCTCATTACCTAATCATTATTTATCTATCAGGATTCCTCCATTGCAATCTTAGCTTGGGTCACCACCTGAAAGCCCATCATATTCTTCTATATGTGGACCAGCTTCAAGTAGCCCCACATCCTCTATATGTGGCTCACCTCCTAGTAGCCCATATTCATCTATTCTTAGGCCACGTCCTAGTAGGTCATCTTCTTCAATCTATGGGACACCTCCTAGTAGTCCTTCCTCTTCTATTCTTGGGCCACATCCTAGTAGCTCGTCATCTTCTATATATGGGACACCTCTTAGTAGTCCTTCATATTCAGTCTATGAGACATCTCTTGGTATTCTGACTTATTCTATATGTGGCTCACCTCCTAGCAGCCCATCTTCATCTATAATGGGGGCACATCCTAGAAGTCCCTCATATTCAATTCTTGGGCCACATCCTAGTATCCCATCATCTTCTATCTATGGGACACTGTACGTACCCAAAATTGTAAGGTACTGTACTGCCAGAACAACGTGACAAGTTCCCTAATGATGATACAGGTCTCCTCGCAAGGTGTTCGGGATCTAGAAAATCCCTCAGAGTATGTGTTAACATCCCGCATGCCCCGCTTAGCCCCCGCGTCCTTTGTCTTCCCCTTTTTTTCCTCTTTTCTTGGCCTCTTGCCCTTCAGTTACGAAACCGCCGCCCTGATCAGGGCGGTGGTCCTGTAACCGCCGCCCTTGCTCAGAGCGGCGGTCCTACATGCGTTTTCCAGAAAGCACTTTGACACGACTCACATAAAATATCAACGTTTCACCCAACTTTCCTTGCCAACTTGGGCATGCATTTATGTTTTTGGTCCCATGGAATAGTGTTTGGCCATTGTTTATGGTTTTTAGAGTTCAGTTTGGTTTTGATCTTTGGGCGAATGAAAGCTATAAATAAATGGTTTGTGCACAAACAAATGGTCTGATCTTTTGCTCTCATCCTCTCATTTTCCATAGTTCAGTTTATCATTTTGCTTAGAGACCATAGTTTCAGTTGATTTGCAGGTTTAGTTAGTATTGTGCAGCTGTTGGTAAGCCACATATCCATCTTGTGCAAGTGCTGTCTGCCAGGTCTGCCCCTCATTCACTTTCAAGCTCTCATTTTCATAGTTCAGTCTTTTGTTCTGTTTAGAGCCATAGTTTCAATTCTTTACATGCTTATTTAGCATTGTCCAGCTGTTGGTAAGCCACATATCAAGCTTGTGCAAACAGTATTGTTGTTTTATCCATTCCATTGAAGTAGAATAGCTTAGGAAGCCATTAAAGTTTCAAGTTTTGCTCTTCAAACAGGATAGGTTCAGGTTCTGGTCACTTTATGTTGCATGACTCGCAGTAAAATCCCGCTAGGAATTGCATAAGCCACGCTCTGTACTCTTGCGCTATCCCTCTCCTACTCGCATTTTTCAGTCTATATTCTGAGTTGTCCTTGTCCCAATATCTATTCCTGTCGATGCTAGCATTACACGCTTTTCTGGATCCACGTGAATACGAAAGAACGAGGAGATCACACTGAGGGGACAATATCACATACACCATCCGATTCGCCACTGTTCTGCGGAATCCAGGTTCTAGCTTTCAAAGTTTTAGTTAGAATCATATCAAATAAAGTAGTTAAAATTACTTCATTTCAGTAGATTCTATTCTCGATATTGCCAGGGAAGCTGTGAGGATTGATAGTTTCTGAGAAACTATGATTCACTCCTCACTTCTGAGGTAGGATCGAGAATCTTGCAAGTAGATTAGGAAAGTTATTGCATTATTTAGAATAAATCTACAAATCGCACAGGCAAATAACTACACTCGGTTATCTTGTTTGTTTCAAATTGTTATTTAGTTGTTATTTCTAGATACGTTTAAATAGCTACTTTTCTTCTCATAAAGTTAAATGAAAAATAGAAGTAATATACGTTTTAGTTTTATTCCACGTAGTTAGAATTTGCTTTGTTACAGTTAGATTTACATTTTATTTTGTATGACAATCACGGGACCTCAGGAGCCCAGGGAGTACATATTTGAGCCAATCGTGCCTCAACCAAACCTCGTCACAGCAATAGTTGACATAGACCAAAACCTCAGAATACAAGTATTCCAAACAACAACAGATTTACAACTGATCAGTTCTCAGTTGAGAGGGTTAAACATAGAAGACAACCAAGCACACACGTTTTGGTCAAATCAACCAAACTACAGATTACCCTAGGTAAACATTCGCATGACTGTAGAGGGGTTCGAAAGAGAACAAACCTTTGGTTGTGATCCTTTGGTCCCACAGCTAGGTGCAGGAGACACTCTCACAGATATAGATACTAGTTTAAGGATCCAGGTTGCACAAATGTCTGTGAGATATTATGAGAAAATCACGTAGTTATTGGTCCTAAACATAGAAGCTAAGAAAGCATATGATTACTGGATACTAGGAATTAGGACTTGATTTCGTACATGACCATAACAGGACCGCAACAACCAAGAGTCTACAGTTGTGACCCACAAGTCCCATAGCCTAGCGAATCCACAAGTCAATCAGATATAAACACTGGCCTACGCACACTAGTTTTCCAATCCACTCCACTTCCACCCATCATCATCGAACAATTGTCCTTACTAGATATAGCGGCTAACGAAGCTAGAGAATTTTGGACTAGGCCAGAGAATCGTCCGTAGAGTCAATTGTTTCCACCATCCACCATATGACCTTATCTGGAGACATACACGAAGCTATCCCAGGTCATTTCCCACGTATTCCACAACCCATAGATCGAATCACGCCAGAGCTCGATATTGATTGGAGCCTTCGAGCAGTCATCCTTGCCGATCGATCTATCACACCAGTCCAAGTTAGAAGGGCTTTCTTTGCCTTAGATTCACAAATTCCATTAGTGCGTGTCGAAGACAGTAGACTGCCTAACTAGTTTTTCTGTATCCCACGCATATTCCATCCCCACCGGTTGTCTCAGCATGACCTCGGGAGGTCAGGTACGCGGAAGAGTTGCCCGTAGATTTCTACGCTCGCTTGTCGCTTTTCCGGCGTACAGACACCTCAAGGTAGCCCATCCTCTTTAATTCTTGGATCGTACCCTTCACATCCATCACATTTTCCTTCTATCAATGATTATGGAAAGCCCATTGTCGTTCCTCACATCAATTCTATTCATCCACTTTCTTCTCCTACTTCTTAGGATTAGAAAATTTGTGTATTAACTTATAGGAAACCCAAATTGTTTCTTTATGAAGCTAAGATCAAAAATTCCAAAAGCTCCAAATCTCACAACAATTTAAACAATCTTAAAGTTCAAAATCAAACGTGCTTCAAAAATGCACATCAATGCACCCATCAAGTATGGCATAAAGTATAGAATTCTCTAGATAGGGACCTCAAGCTCCCACACACAAGATCCACTTTTCATGATAAAACACAGTCATCTATTGACTATGAGCTCACCATGATCATTGAGATCGGGGATGATATGACTCTTAATAAGTAAACATGCCTAGTCTTCCTTATCAAAGAAATTGCTAACATTGTTATTGGATCTTATCATGCCAAGTGATCTTGTCGGTCCAACCTTTCAAAAAAAGGAAAAAATACAAAAATTAAGGAGAAAACATTTCAAAAAAAAAAAATCAAAGGTACAAAGATCAAACATTGCAATAAGGTATTGCATACACATGGATGTTTTTTCTTCCCTTTCTTGCTCTTCTTCTGCAAGTCTTCCTACCATTTTCATCTCTTTAGTGATATTTTGGTTAGCCTATTCACATGCATTTTGCCACAATTATCTCTATGATATCCATTTGGCCTTGGTATTTTATCACCTTGGTAAATTAAAGAACGACTGACCTCTTAGAGATCCTATCACAATCAACATCTAAAAAACTTGTTGGGAAGAAATTTTGGATATATTTGTTGACACTAGCCAATTTCATCATCGCAATCATTTCCACCTCCCTCCATCAAGCCATCAGTGGTTCTTAACCCCTTGTAAAATAAGAGAGCTGAAATAAGTTATCAAAAAACAAAAGAATCAATTAAATCAAAAAGCACAAGGAGCTGGAAGCCAAAGCTAAAAGTAAAAGCAAATTGATATATAACTCTCTCTTGGGGTATTTCCAATAATCTCTACCGCGGCTATGAAAACTTGACTGACAGTAGAGAAATGTTACGATTAGAATCAAATACATCTCCGTTGGGGCTATGGACACCTAGCTGGCAGCTGAGGAATGTACGGCTCTCCTTCCGTAATCCATTAAAAAAATCAACTTTAAAAAATAGATCATTCCTACACATTGGATAGGGTGTCTTCATTTGCTTTCTATCAAATCTTCCCTCTAAGAGGTAATGAATTTCCACGTGCACACACTAGATCTCTATGAGAAAACATTATTAGTATGTTACCAAATGTCTTTTTTTGGACCTTGTTTAGACTCTTACTCTAGTTTGTATCTTTCCTCGTGATCCGTGCCTTTGGCTAGTCATTTTTTTTCATCATGAGGCTTCTAGGATATATTCACAACATTCACATCATTCTTCTACTTTGTTCAGAACATCCATGTGTATAATATTTCCTTTTTTCCATGTTTGCGGACACCTTTGTCCCCTTCACAAAATCAATCTTCCACTTCTTTCTATCATGTGCTTCTTGGCCAACTTACATTGGGGGCATCCTTGCTCCTTCCTAACACATCATTGGGTTACGTTCATCAGCATGTTGACCTGTATATATTGGCCCTAATCCAAATTTTTTGCGTGAAGAGTTTTCCTTTGAATATTCCCATCTAACGTTGGGGGTAATTTTGCATCTTCGCTTTCTTGTGCATACGCATGGCATTCTACCCTTATACATCCCATCTATCGTTGGGGCATCCATGTTTCTTTGTTTCCTATACATAGCTTCAAAAAATTTCTCAAAAATAAAAAAACATTCAAATATGTTTCAAAAACTCCCAAAACATTCAAATATGTTAGTCGAAAAAGTCAAAACATCCAAATAAACATCAAAAACCCAAACAATTTGGTACAGAAAATTCAAAAACCAAAATAAATTAGTATCAAACAAATTCAAAACCCTAAATCTATCTTATCATTGTGTATTTCACTTTGATACCTTTCCAACACAAAAAAACGGAGTCGTTTTGAGGTTGGGAGCAAACATTATGGCCTCTGGAAGATAGGTAGTGCATTCAGTGTCGCACAAACACTCATGCACCCTTGCATGCCAACACAAGTGCCCAAGTGCCCATACTGCAGTCAAAAATTCAAAAAAATGTAAAATTCATGCCAACATAGGTGCCCAAGTGCCCATGCTACAGTGAAAAATTCAAAAAATGTAAAATGCATGCCAACACAAGCGCCCATGTTGCAGCAAAAAATTTAAAAAATTCAAAACATTGCCAACACAGGCACCCAAGTGCCCATACTACAGTTCAAAATGTAAAAAAATCAAAAGCAAGGCTAACACAGGCACCTAGATGAACATGTTGCCTCACAATGCAAAAAAACCAAAGTAGGGCCAACACAGGCGCCCATGTTGCCTCACAAAATGCAAAAAACGACAAACACGGCCAGCACAGGTGCTCATGCTACCTCACACAATGTAAAAAAAATCAAAAGTAGGGCTAGTATAGGCACCCAGGTGCCCATGTTGCCTCAAAAATGTAAAAAACCACTAACACGGCTAGCATAGGCACCCATGCTACCCAGCACAGACCATCCCTTGAGTGTATAAACACACCTAGCAGTGCACATGCCTTAACTTTTGCTCCTGACCTCGAAACGACTCCGTTTTTTTGCATTGGAAAGGTATTGAAGTGAGATACATAATGGTAACATTACTTTTGGCTTTATATTTACCTTAGTTTTATGTTTTTTCATTTTTTAAATGGCTTTCATACAATTGAAAGCCTATATCACTGACATCATCCTTGAACATCGAAATTGGTCCTACAAAACCATCTTTCTGAAGTTCTTTCTTGTTTTTATCTCAAAGTACATGTAGATCATTTTGATCTACCTCCATTAATAAAGTTGGGTCTGCTTATTATGTCAGTACTCTTGTATAACAGTGAGTTGTCAGGTATTGTGTCATAATGCACGAATGCTTTCCATGGGAGTACTTGTGTCCTCTATTTTTCCCTCACATGTGTTATTGTTTAGGGCATCATTTTTAACCCATGTCGTTACAACATGAACATTCGAGAACTGCATTCTGATAACAAAAACATTAGTACAATTGTCTTGAACATTATTTGTTTGAGTACGTGTGATTGTATTGGTTTCTCTGTTAGGTTAGTTGGTTTACTTGCTCTTATTGCATTGCATTTTGTATGTTGCGTGGAGCTAAATATCATTTTAATTTCTCGTATTGCATTGCATAATGTATATTTCATGGAGTTACATATTTTTAGCAATAAACAATTGTTAGTAATTTAGCTTTTCATGTTATCTTACACTTTTGTTTATTTTCAATAAAGGTTGATGATGTAGACCTAGGGGCAAAATGATATAAATAGGTTACTTATGGAAAGGTTGGATGCAAAGATTGGGATTGTCCTGTATTTATCCATTAATCATTTCTTCTCCATTATCATTTATTACCATTACTAATTTTTCTCCTAAAATCTCACCTGGGGCAATAAAAAACCACTTTTATCCCTATCATTATTCCTTCTCAATACCTAAGGGTTTCTCACCCATTCTAACCTATTTTCTTCTATCCATTTCAAATCATATTTTCACTTATCGATTGACTTCTCCTATCACCCCATCGACACTCAAGGGGGCATCCTTCATTCCACTAATGTTTCTTCAAAAATCTACCTGGTTATGCTTGTTTACTATATTTAAAGTGAAGTCACTAACTTCACCTCAAACAGGGGCAAATGTAAACACCTAATTTCCGCTTTTGCAATCTTATTGCCAAACACATGCAAATCACTCTCATTCTTGCCAAATCCATTATAATTAGTGGTTTTTGCTAATCAACTAACGTTCCTTATCAAATTAGCCAATTAACACCATGTTGTTAATTACATAACCCCTTTCACATTTGGGATGCCACTTTATGATGAATCGTAAGCCAAAATCCTCTTCAAAACAAACAATTAGCATTTATAAGTTAATTAAGCCTATTTTTTCCTTGATTTGGTCAATATGCCCTAATAATTGACTCAAACCCCTCTTCCAACCACTCAAAATCACCCCATTCACCTCCACAATGTCTCAACAAGCTTTAAAAACTTATCCAAGCATCCTAGTTGACCCTAAGTGGTCAATTAAGGCTCCATACCTCTTAATCACTTGGTAATTCACTAGTTGTGATTAGCAAGGCCTATTCATGATTAGCAATTCTAATCTAATTTGGGGATTTTAGTCCCACATGTACCAAAATACAAGTTTCTCACAAAAGGAAAACTATAAAAAGGGTGCACCGTATTCCTTTATACTTTACACCATGCTTTGATTTACATCTCATATAATAAATATGATATATAGACAAGTTCAATCCTTTCCTAAAGCCTTCAATGGGGTTAGTAGATGGATATCCAAAATGACCAAGTAGTCATTTAGAGAGGCCATTTCACCTTGTTTGGAGTAGCAACCATAACCATTTGATTGCCCTCTTAGGTCTATTTAGGCCCATGTTATGTAATTCAAGCATATTAGTAGGCATGTTTAATTAGATCTTGCATTATTTCCATACTAGTTAAGTATTCCTTTTAGCTTCTATCTTAATGTTACATTCCTAGACTTAGAATCCTTAGCTATTAGGTGGAAATGGTGTTAGCCTTCCTTAATTAGCTTTGTTATTTGCTTTGTAAATTTTAGTTAGCTTTCAAGTACCCTTACCAGCTATAATAGATTCAGGGACAATACAAGGGTATGAGGAGTGGTAGTAGAGGATTAGGCTAGCTAGACTAACACGACCACTAGGGGGGATGCGATTTATACGTGGCAGAGACAAGTGTATAGGGGGATGTTGTAGGGACATGCTTTAGTGGTTCATGTGCCACAAGCTAGGCATGAGGAGTTAGCGTGGGAACCACCGATTATTATATTGGGTGGTCCTTCAGATGTACATCAACCAACACCACAGTCATTGGTATAGGGAGGTCCTGAGCAGAGTCCAGGGATACAAGATGTGGATGTGATGGAGGTGGATGATTCAACTAGGCCATTACAGACTATGATGTCACCACAAGGAGATATAACAGGTCCATCTGGTATAGGGGTTACATGTACATGTCCTTTTGGTGTGGGTCCTTCGGGGTCAGCTAACACAGGAGTAGAGCTACAGGCTCATATTTATAGATTGGAGGCATAGGCATGTACATGGGGAGTATAGATAGCAGGGCTACGAGCGAGAGGGGTATCTTGCTTGAGAGAGATACATGAGTTGAGGCGTACAGAGAGTATGTTCTCCATGTTGGTGATTCAGATGATGGCAGGGGGGAGAGTATGGTGGTTGAGGTAGCTCACCTATAGGGGAGCAAGATAGGATACAACGGGTGGTGGATGGGTTGAGACAAGAGAGGCATCATGCCATATAGCATTGATACATGTACCATCATTAGCGAGATGCTTACAAGGATAGATATGGCGTGTTAGAGGCAGGATATGAGGCATTAAAGTGTGTGACATAAGGAGTTGCTTAGGGGGGCAGTTAGACACAGGGAGATACTCAGGGAGTGGGGCCGATGGCACCACCGAGGACCATGACATGGGGCCAGTACCAGACCTTGGCAGAGGATATACATTATTATGAGTGCATTGTGACTCATCAGTTGCTAGAGGAGCGACACTATCCAGAGTATTTGGTTGAGAGGAGATTAGCACGACCGATGGCCTTAGGGAGTAAAACCAATGTATTATGTAGCTGAGACTGGATGGGGTAGGGGACAATACAGGCAGCTCGGAACAATGATGATTGTCAATTTTGTGGAGATATATATGGGCTGACATTATTTATTGTATTGTATCACAATAACTTTATTGTATATTTGATGATGACCATGATGGTCCCATTTTTTATGTATATATGTGTATTATGATGACATGTACAAGACATTTATTTTTTATGATGATATGACACATGTTATTTGAATATATTTTTTTTGTATAGATGATGATGTATGATGATGTTTTGATAGTTTTATGATGAGATATATGTATCATTTTGATGATGTGAGATTATTAGATGATGTATAATTTTCGATGAGATAATTGATGTGATGATTATGATGACATAATTTGATTGTGATTTTTTTATGATGTGTTGATGATGATTTTATGACGGTGTCCTGAGTTTTAGTTATTTTGTATTGATGATAGTGATGATGATCGGGTGATGGTATTATTTGTGGTCTTTATGATGATGATGGCACATGTTATTTTGATGATGGTATTTGATTATTTTGATGACATGTGTGATTTTTGATACATTAGATGAGTTGATATGGGTGATGCAATGACATTTTTATGGTAATTTGTTTTATTTATGATGTATAAATGACATTGTTGATGATGTTTTTGATGTTATTATGGTGATAATGTTTATGATGGATATTTATTGTTGTAGACGTAGGTTGAGATGATGATATAATGTGTTGATGTGATTTATGTTTGGTGATGTTTAAAGGATTTGATGTAGGTGTGTCGTAATGATTGTTACATGATATGATGGTGTTAGACGATGATATGATGATTATGGGATATGTATATGATGATGGTGATTTTAGGCTTTTATGAGTTGGTTATGGATTATGATGGTGTTGATGTTAGATGGTAGTTTGATAGAGTTTTATTATTAATTTGTAAGATGAGTAGATAATTATGGATGAATGAGATGTGATGATGTTTAAGGATTATTATGGTTTTATGGTAAGGTTTTATGTTTAGATGGATGGATGTCATGGTTTATTATGAGGTGCAGTATTGTGGATAGTAGTTTTTGGTATTTTATTTGTTTATGTGGATAATGTGTTGATTTATTTACATACGGTAAATGTTATGAAATATGCATAATGGTGTTATACACAGAAAATCTAAAAAGTAATTTAGCAAGACAAATATGTACAATGTAGCCATTACACGAAAGGAGGTGGAATAACATAGAGAAAAAGGGAAATGATTACAAAGAGGAATGAATAACGATAGTATGTGAATGGGGGTTGGTGGAGAGAAATGGAAGCCTTAGGATCTTACAAGGGTTTCATTTTTCAAAGTATGACCTGGGAGATTCTTAATGTTGTTGTTTCCAAAAGGTTTTTGTATATAATGTGACCTTTGCAAGGATTAGGATAGTGTTCTCGAGTCATGACACATCCGTTGCTTCATAGTGAGGATCATAAGAATTATGGATTCAGGAGCATAGGATATGAATGTGGATAGGGATGGAAATATGAGTAGGGATGAAGGGGTTTCCCCCTAGTGTATTGATTGCATTTGTAGGGCACTAGTGAACATAGGATCTAGCTTACCATGGCGTTGGAAACCGGTTTTCACCATGGTACTTGCCTAAGGCACCACTGAAGTTGTTTTCACCATTAGACGGATTATTTTTATTTTTATTTTGTTGATTTTTATTTTTATTTCTTTTATGGTCATTTTGGGATGTGGGCACTTAGGCATAGAAGCGTTTGAGATGCATGATATTCATGGGCTCATCCAACTCATACCTGTCTTGGGTAGCAAGCTTGTAAGAACCAGAGTTGAACTTTTCAATGATGACATATGGTCTGAGCCAATTCGGTTCGAACTTGCCTTTCTTTTCGCGGTCAACATTGGTATTGCATTGGTTTTCTTTAAGGACTAGATCACCAACTTCGAACTCACTATCTTTGATGCACTTTCTATAATGTCGATGAAGATAATTTTGGTAAGCTTTTAGATCATCCAAGGCTCGGAGATGTTTCTCATCTAGTAGTTCAAGTTCTTAAATACGATTGATGCGATAGAATTCGTCGTTGATAAGATTCTGGAGGGAAACATAGAGGGAAGGGAGCTTGATCTCAATGCAAAAGATAACTTTAGTGCTAAAGACAAGTGAGTGTGGAGTGGATCTAGTGGGAGTGTGAATGAAAGTGTGATAGGCCCATAGAGCAAGATCAATTTATATATGTCAATCACAACTGCTTTAACTGACAATTTTACCAAGAATGTGTTTAAGTATTTTATTGGACACTTCAGATTGGTCGTTACCTTGTGGGTAGTATGGTGTGGAAAACTTGAGTTTGATATGGAAGTGGTCACAAAGTTCATGAACTTCACGATTTTTGAATGATTTTCCATTGTTCGTGATAAGGGTAGATGGAATACCATAACGAAAAATGATGTGATTAACGATGAATTTGAATATTTGTTTTCTTGTGACATAGGTGAGCGGGATTGTTTCAACCCATTTAGTAAAGTATTCCGTTGTAGTAATAATGAATTTGAGACCATCGTATGAGGTGGGATTGATCTTACTCATGAGATTGAGACCCCAAATAGAAAATGACCATGGGGTGGTGATGGGCTGCAAAGCTTGTGATGATGCATAGATGAGGTCGGCATGCTTTTGGCATTGAACGCACTTACGGAGATATGAACATGCATATTTTTCCATTGTGGGCCAATAATAGCTGATGCGTAATTTTTTTTTGGCAAGTACCACACCACTCATGTGAGCACCATAGATGTCATCGTGCACTTCCTTGATTGTTAATTCAGCCTTTTGGGAATTAAGGCAATGTAACAAGGTTTCGTTATAGCCTCTACAATAGAGGGTGACGCCAAGGATAGTTAATTTGGATACATGTTGGATAAAATATTTATGATGGTTTTGAGGGAGATCAGGTGGAAGGGTATGGTCATGATGATAGGTGTAGATGTTGTGGTAATAAGGGGAATTGGGACCAATAATCTCACATATCATCTCAAATTCAGGAACATCATATGTTGGGACTAGGAGTTGTTCAACCAAGAAGTGGGAATTATGGGCATATGAAGTGATGTTTAGGAGTGAACCAATTGTAGCCATTGCATCCACTGATTTTTTGCTTACTCATGGGACTTTCTCAAATTGGATATGCTAGAAGTGGAGCTTGAAATTGTCCACCATTTGCTTATAGGGAACCAATTTGTCATCTTTGGTTGAATATTCATCATTAACATGTTTGATTACAATACATTAAGAGTTTTGATTTTCCATTGGATGGCCATTCTTAGTCTAGTGATGAGTGTCTTGTATTCAGCTATATTTTTGGTACAGGGAAATACGATCCAAAAATCCTTAGGGATTAGATCTCCTTGAGGTGTGATAAATAGAATGCATACTCTTGAGCTGTGATTCGTGAAAGATCCATCAAATTATAATGTCCAGGTGTATGATTCTTCAATGGTGAATACAGATTCATCTGGAAACCATCTATTAAGTGGTGTGGAATTAGAAACTGGAGATTCTGCTAGAACTTGTCCTTTGATATCCTTTTGATTAACATATTCAATGTAAAATTCACTCAAGAGCATGATCCACTTAGCCATGTGCCCTATCAAATCTGATTTGGAAAGTAAATATTTGAGAGGATCTACTTTGGCGATGAGCTTGACTGTATTGTTGAGCATATAATATCACAATTTTTGAGAGGCAAAAACAACGGCAAGACATGTTTTTTCAATGAGATTGTAATTCAGATCGTATGTTATCAATGTGCATCTTAGATAGTAGATGGAATGTTATTTTCCATTGTCATCATTTTGTGCAATGAGAGCTCCCAAGGCATGTTGAGTAGCTGAAATATATAGGAGCAGAGGTATTCCCGGGGTAGGAGGTACTAGAATTGGAGGATGTAAAAGATATTCCTTGATTTTGTCAAAAGAGTCTTGACACTCCTCATTCCAATGGAAGTTTGTTCCCTTTTTGAGAAAATGATGAAACATATGGCACTTATCAGGAAGTTGTGCTATAAACCTTTTGATGGCTGGATTTTTCCCTGTAGGCTTCTCAACTACTTTAGATTAGTTGGTGGAGGCATTTTGACAACAACTTTGACTTGTTCTGGATCAATTTCAATGCCACGATGTGAGACAATAAAACTAAGCAGCTTGCCAGATGTAACACCGAAAACACATTTCTTAGGATTAAGCCAAACTTTGTATTCCCAGAGTCATTCAAAGATGTGGTGAAGAACCATGGGATGTTCTTCGCGAGTTTTGGATTTTCCCATAATGTCATCAGCATAATATTTGGAAATGTCATGCATCATGTCATGAAAAATGATGTTCATAGCACATTGATAAATAGCTTTGACATTTTTGAGTCCAAAGGGCATGACTTGATAACATAACGTGCCCCAAGGCAAAGTGAAAGCAATTTTATGTTGGTCTTTTTAGCTATTTTGATTTGATTCTATTAGGAGAAGCCATCCATAAGGGATAACATTTCGTGTTTGACTATAGAATCCAGAATCATATCGATATTAGGTAAGGAAAAATCATCTTTAGGGCGAGATTTGTTAATATCATGGAAATCTATACAAAAATATGGATGCCCCCATTCTTTTTACCTAATGGGATAATATTAGAGATCCATTCAAAATAATCAATTGGTTGGATGAAACCAACATCGAGCAATTTTTGTAATTATTATTTGACAAGCAAGGACACCTTTGGATGCATCTTGCATAGTTTCTACTTAACTGGCTTCACATATTTACACACCACAAGATTATGAACCACTAACGATGGATCAAAACTGGGCATATCCATATAGGACTATGTGAATACGTCTGAGAATTATTTTAGGAGTGTCGTAAAGGTGACTTGTTATTCTAAGGATAAATATGCCCCCAGTTTAAGAATTTTGGGTTCCTCTTTAGTGCCAATATTGATATCAATGGTTTCTTGTTAGAGTAGGTATTTACCTTAGCTCATGTTCACCTAGGTACATTATTTACCTTTATCATATTTATCCTCACCCACTTATGTGTGTGGATATTTTTATTTATTTATTTAGATATTAGAAGATATTATCTAGTTTTTAGGTATAGTTCTTTCCTTGATCTATGGTATTGACTAGTTCTTTCCTAGATCTATGGTATTGACTAGATCCTTGATGTCTAGTTCTCTCATAAATCTATGGACTTGACTAGTTCTTTGATGACTAGTTCTTTCCATGATTTATGGCTTCATCTACGACCTTGACTAGTTCTTAGATTGTTATTCCTTACCTATATAAGCAAGGACCATTCTCATTGTATTTCATTGAGTTCCATAATAATATATGATATTGCTACTCATTTGTTTGCAAATGTTTTATGTAAAGTTATTATGGTGAATTGCTTTCATCTTATTGATCGTGGTTTTTTGATTAGCATCTTTGTTCTTGGCTTGTTACAATCTGGTTATCGTTCCTTTTATGGTATCAGAGTAATTCACCAACTATACTTAGGTGTGACAACCAAAGTGCAATTCACATTTCTCGCAACCTAGTTGAGAACCAACGGACTAAGCATATTGAGATACACATCCACTTCATTCGTTAGCACATCTAGGATGGAGTTCTTTGCTTGGAGTACCTTCTGACTCAGCAACAAGTTGTAGACATCTTTACGAAGCCTTTTGCATCACCTTGCTACCTTGAGTTGCGTGGAATGCTTGGGGTTTCGGAAGTTGTTCTTGGGGGGTGTTCGTGAGAACATCTTCCTTCTTCTTCTTCTTATTATTTCTCTTCCCTTCTAGCAGGATTCTTTCCTTATTTTGGTTCGATATTTCTTCATGGATATATTGTACATGAGTACCTCATCAGGCCTAGTTGTCAGGACTCATAATGTGGACATGCCACTTCTATTTTGGCCCCTAGCTTCACTTGAGGGGGGCTGTTAGAGTAGGTATTTACCTTAGCTCATGTTCGCCTAGGTATATTATTTACCTTTATTATATTTATCCTCACCCACTTATGTGTGTGGATATTTATTTTTATTTATTTAGATATTAGGAGATATTATCTAGTTATTAGGTATAGTTATTTCCTTGATCTATGGTATTGACTAGTTCTTTCCTAGATCTATGGTATTGACTAGATCCTTGATGTCTAGTTCTCTCATAAATCTATGGACTTGACTAGTTCTTTGATGACTAGTTCTTTCCATGATTTATGGCTTCATCTACGACCTTGATTGGTTCTTAGATTGTTATTCCTTGCCTATATAAGCAAGGACCATTCTCATTGTATTTCATTGAGTTCCATAATAATATATGATATTGCTACTCATTTGTTTACAAAGGTTTTATATAAAGTTATTCTGGTGAATAGCTTTAATCTTATTGATCGTGGTGTTTGATTAGCATCTATGTTATTAGTTTGTTATGATCTGGTTATTGTTCCTTTTATTTGCTTATTTAGTGATGTTGAACCATCTTACAGTGGTTTAGGATCCAGAAGGATTTGATCCATAGCTAGATCATGTTCTGGATTTAGGGGATTTTGGAAGAATTTTAGAAGGGGGTCCTCTTCATTTAGGTGGCAAGAGGATTTAGGATGAGGGATATTGGATTGGGATTGAATAGGGAGGGTAGGCTCCTGTTCTTCAAAGTAGGCATTAGCATTTAAAAATACTTCAAAACCTTTCTTATGATCAATGACAGGTGTATTGTCTCAAGTTCCCAGGAACTCCAGAAGTGCTTCATCATTTTGGAAAGTATCAAGAGGGATATGTTCGGATTGTTTTTCCTATTGGATGAGTTGGGGATAAGTGAGGATCGATGTCAATGGCGAGGATAGTGGTGTCTTGGAAGAGGTTTGTAGCAGCAAGCTCCTCGTATTGGCTATAGACGGAACTCATTTCTATGGTGTTGATGACCTCCTCAACTTTCTTAGTTGTGTCACTCAGGTCATCATGGATACCCTCATCAGGTGGGTAGTACCCTAGGCCGCGACCATCAAGATTAGGGATGATAGTAAGGGATTCAGGGATGCCTTGTTCATTATTTGCCTAGTCCTCGACCAACATAACCCATGTGATTCATTATGTGTTTGGGAATCAGATACTTATTGCTCAGAAGGCAGGATGGTAATGGAGTCATCAATAAGCCATGTAGATTCAGAATATTCTAGGTACTCATCTAGTGAGATACCCAAAATGGATAAAAGTAGATGAGCCCAATGAATATTTTTTTCTTTTTAGTTTGACACATGTTAGGCCTGCCACACTTGTTTAGGTGAAAGTGGAAGGTGTTCAATACTAAAAGTTTGATATTCTCCACACCTTGTAGATTTGAGCTTGAGAGGTGGAGTGGGTTGGATGGGAGTGGATATGGATGGAGTGGGTAAGAGAGGAGCGGATGACAGTGAAGTGTTATGTGAAGTAGATGGAAGGCTATCGAGGTGAAATATATGAATTAGTAGACGATGACGGAGATGGAGATTATGGTGAGATAATTTGAGTGATGGGATAATATGGTTCCCTATAGGCTTGTGCTTCAAGTGCTTGGACAATACTAGAATGGTTGGGGTCACCATGGATGGTGACCTTCTATGCATGCATGCTCAAATTTAAGGCATTGATGCAATGTAGATGGGACAACTTAGGCATTTTGTGAATCTAGGGACAACCAAGAAACAAGTTGTATGGGAACTGAATGTACACTACATGTACCAGGGTGGTCAATGTGACAGGCCCTACATTAATAGGAAGATATAAAGTGCCCATGGAATTTCTTTCAGTATTTTCATAAGATTTAATAGTGATTATTTCTTGTCGCAAATGTAGTTCTAATTCGTCATACCATAGTCATCGAATGAGAGATAGGGTACAAAGGCTGACCCCAGACCCATT
Organism: Taxus chinensis; assembly: GCA_019776745.2. Lineage (NCBI taxonomy): Eukaryota > Viridiplantae > Streptophyta > Pinopsida > Cupressales > Taxaceae > Taxus > Taxus chinensis. The sequence continues at coordinate 557,708,074 of CM034152.1, read as the reverse complement.
GTCCACTGGTACTCATTTGATGCGAGTATTTTCAATGTGAACCTCAATGCAGAGAGGGAGGTTGTGAGCTGGACCATGTAGTGGTAAGTCATGTTGGGTGAAGGTGAGTGGTAATGTAGGATAGGGGTAAAGATGATTGACAAGGGCTTGGAATTGCATGGAATCGATGTTGGTTGGGGACACACATTTCTTGAAGGACGCAATAAAGGATATCTTTGTGCATGAAGGATGTTTTGAGAATATCCATAATGGATATTTTTACAAGGGTCTTCTCAAGTTGTTCAATGATGTTGTTACTGAGCTTATGGTGGTGGATTTGAGGAAGAAGGATTAGCTCCTTAAACCACTACACAGATCTCCTGTGAGTGGTAACTGCACACTGGAGGTTTATGGGAAGGTCCTTTAACTTTGATAGTGGTTACTTGATTTGGTGATGGTGAATATGGATGACAAGAGATTCATATTGAAAAGGGACACGATCGGTAGTTTATATGATTGGACTGATGGGTGGATGATTCATGGGTTTTACCAAACTTTCTATTGACCTTGATTATGAAGTGTGGGTTGTGACCATGATTGGGAAGTGGATTTTGATAGATCTCCTAGCTTCTGATTTTGAGAGGAAGAGGATGCATTGTCTTTAATTTCAATTTCACCTTATGCTCAATTAGGTCTTGGATATAGTTTTTGAGTTTCATACACCTAGTTGGCAGCATGACCCTTGATTTTATGAAACTTGTCAATACTCATTTTCCTTAAACCATGAGGGTTTAGGTCTAGATTCATCGATCGAGTTGGGTTTGTGGGAACACAACCATATTAGCAACAATGATTTTATCAAGGATTGTTTCAATGAAATCACCAAGGGGGGTGTATGATCTTATTTTTGGATCTTGAGGTGGACCAGGTTTGACCTTTGGGGATAGATATAATAGGCAACTTTTGTGGACATGTTGAACATGTTTGGTATCTGTCACCCCATCGCCGATAACATTCTTATTCTTATTGAAATATTTAGGCTTCTCTGGATGTGGATGGTTGATTGGATTGATTATAGTTATCATTGGGAATACAACTTAATGAGTACCTTTTGAGACGAGGGATTTTTCTATCTGCATTCCCTTTTCGATATGTTGTCATTGAAATGTGTTAGCACAATGGACAAGTGGAAAGATAGTTCTTGATGGAGGTTGGTGAATAAATATGGTGACTAATTGACTTTTCAGGGATTGGCCATGGAATACGGATAGCGAGGGATCTCCATCATTGTAGGAAGGATGAAAAGATTTTGTCCATTGTTGTTGCTTAGTTTTACATAGGTCAATCATGGTGACATCATGTTCCACATTATATGAGAAGTGCTTAAAATTTTTTTCAGCACAAGTTACTCAAAGTTAGTGACAGATCCTTTGGGTAAATGGAGGAACCATTCAAGGGCTAGGACCGCCTAGGCTTTAGGTGAAAAGAGTCTTATGTAAATAGGATTCATCATAAGCAACTTATCGACATAACATGCAGAAACTATCTTGACATGTTCACAAGTGGGTCACCTTTTCCCTTGTATTTTTAAAACTTAGGTGGTTCAAAGTATGGGGGAAAGGGACACGTATGATATCACAGTCAAACGAATAGGGAAAAAGTTCCTCAAACTTGTATTATCATCCTTATTTGTCAAGTTGCAACCCTTGAAGTGTTTCCTTCATAGAATTTATTTCTTGCTCCAAGGTAGGTTCTTGAGGGGTAGTAGAGTGGTAAGTTTAAAGTGGGACGTTGTGGTATGTTCGGAATCATGTATCATTGGGTCGTTTCAGATCAAGTTGAGAGGCAAATTGGGCAATTTGGTTACTCATTTGTTGCAATTGGGATAATACAATCTCCTTGGATTTATGAGATCTATTAGCATTTTCTCTGTTATTACGTCCATTTGTTTGGAATGTGATGGTTATTTTGATTTGGATTGTTTGTATTATGGTTTGGTGGGGATGGAGGGTTGTTGCGCAATGCCTTCATTTTCATCAGGGATAAAGACTATGAAGTTGCTCATGTGTATAATCAGAAGGAAACTTTGCCCCCATGTGATATAATTGGAGAAGAAGGGCATCTTTGTTTTTATTGAAATGAAGCGATTAAGCATTTCTCATCGCCTTCCCTCCATGAAGTAAGTTTCTAGATTCATCATCACTACTAGTGTTAACCATTGTTTCTTCATCTTCTCCCCGATTGTGTTAAACGATTGCATTGTGCTTTTGCATTGGCATCGTAGTAGTTATGATTGAAGAAGTCATTTGTGTTTTTGTGTTTAGCTGGAAATTTGTTTTGTCTTCATTTCCAGATTAGGATTGGGTAGGTCTTCTCCTAGGTGTCCATTAGGTCCTAGAGTTTTCAAGATGTGGATATGGGATGAAGGTGTATTAGATAAGTGAAAAATGTGTAGATGAGAAGAGGGGAAGATTTCTTATCGATCAATATACAATCTTAACAACCGATCCTTGTTTTAGGACAAGAGGATTGAGAGGATTTGAAGAAATATTTTCCTCGATGTGAGGGACTTAAGATGTGCCTCAATGTGAGGGCTTAGGAGGATTGAGTAGGATATAAATATTTGGTATTTCGTATCAAGTTGTTCGATTAGTAATATTGAATTGATTGTGTCGATAGGAAATTTTGGGTGAGATGTTTGATGACGTGAGGAAGTACGAAAGTATACATGTCTAGGGTTAAGTGAATATGTGAGGATGTTTGAGCGTGTAACAAATGTTGTTTATGATGTGATATTTATTCTAAGATTCTTTTGGACTTAGGTAAGTATGTGTAGGGATACCAATAGGAAACGTTAAACGCTTAAGTGAGAGTTTTGTGATGATGAGATGGGTGATTGTTTAGACTATGTGAGGGGGTGTAAAATAGATTGCGTAGGTGAAGTGGGGATGTATTGAGTGGATTTTAGATGTATTTTTGTGAGGTGGGGATGTTTATAAATGTCCTTTTGTGGCTTTAAATTTTATTAATTAGGTGGAAAGGTTTATTAGTTATTTTGGTTTATATTAATGGGATGATGTGAAAGGGGTGAAGGGTGGTAAATGGATGATGGATAAAAATATGGTCAAAGGTTTATGGTGAACGAAATGTGGTCAAAATCGAGGTCAAATTTCATAGTAAAAAGAGATGAATTATAGGTGTATAGTTTGATTAGAGGGACTAGTGTGAGGGTTGTATATTGGTTTCGACAAAACACTCAGATAAGTACAAACATGCAAACACACCCTAACTAGTCAAGTGGGATTGCAATAAAGCTATAGCTCACTTTCAATACCACACACCAATGATGGTGCCAAAAACTATGGCTCTCCACCTATGTGTCAATGTGGGGTTGGCTAGCGAGTGATCTTGGTAGAGTGCGAGCCTCCTTGCACTATAGTTTGATATGCGGCCAAAATGGCTACCTAAGTCTAGGATATACGAGCTCACTAGGGGAGTCCCCGATATACCTTGTGGTATTTGGGGCCCAAGTCCATGTTGAAAGGATGATGTCTAAGGCCTGGGTATTGGGATGTGGAACCCCCTCACTTCACTCTAGCTCTTAAAGCAAGCAAGTTCTTAGCCAATAACGACAGTTGTCCAAGAATTTATATACCCCACTAGAACACAGGGTGTGTCTACGTGCGTGGAGGTGAATCCCATGGTCACAAGACCTCTAGGACTATGGTAAGTGTGTGGATGTCACTTCCATGTCACATTAACCCTAAAAACAAAAAGGGAAGGAAGGCTAGCCACTTTTTATCCTCAAGATCATCCTAGGATGTGAGAGGAGAGCATACACGGTGTTGCCTTTGCGAGATAACACAAAGAAGCAAATAGAAAAAAGGAGACAAAAATAATACACAAAATATTATTATATTATATAATAGGATCTTCAAGAAGAGGGCTCTGTAAAACACAGAGATTAGTAGTTTGTATAAGTTTATAACCCCGGTATTCTTGGAATTGATCATAGCTGCAAAACAAATATGGGTTAGTAGTTTTTAATTAACCAAAAATCCTGCAACCACAAAAATGTTGAGTATAAACACAAGGTGAGTATTGAAACAGACAAATTTTCCCCTTGTTCCTGTAATATTTTTGTAAAAATAGAATGTGAAACCCTATAAAACACCACCAAAACACCTAAAAATATAGTTAGATTAGTTAGTACTAACGTAAAACTGTAATCCAACAAAAGAACTAATTGCCAGATTAAAGGCGCTACTTCGAGTCAAAAGCGCCAATACAAAGAAAATGTGCCACTACAGGGAAAAGACACCAATACAGAGTAAAGGATGTTATTTCAGGTAGCAAATGCCACCAAAAGAAGGTTAAAGCAGTTAAAGTAGACAAAGGCGTTGGAGTATGAGAAAAGGTGATACAATTATCATTAAAGGCACTAAAACACAGTACAAGGGTGCAAAAATAGAAAGGTCAATTTTAGCAGAGTTCAAATTTTCAAGTATAAGAATAGGCCCTAATTGATAGAGCATAGGCACCAAAAGTCGGACAAAGGCACCAAACTTGCATATTAAAAATGTTAGAAATAAAGGCGCTAATGTATGTCCATAAAGGCACCACGGGTTTGAAAAAGGCTGCTAAATTATAACCCTACAACCATAGAAACTCAACATATGATGCAAATACATCTGATGTAGGTCAAAGGCGCCCCTTCTTACAGCATAGGCGCTGAAAGACAAGGCATAGACACCAATATGGAAAAGTTATCACTGAAAATTCAAACTTTTAAGGTGTAAACAAAAAAGAAATTTTCCCAAATTTGGACAACTTGTTCTAAGTATGAAATACTATTAGAAACAAGAAATATATTGGTGGGTTAAGCCCCACAGTGGGTGCACTAAAATGTAGAATCAAAAAAAGTGTTAGTATGTAAATGCAAACAAAGAACCAAGCTATCTTAATTCCTAATCTAACACACTTAATATCTACCTCATATTTGAGCAAGATAAAAAAGGAGAGAGGATGTTATACCTGCACTTACCTACAGGTTTTAATTCTCCTTCTTTGATGCTTTGGATGTACTCAATGGATGAATTCACTTGCTTCGTATTATGAATTTGGTTGGACAACACCTCCCCATAATTGCTTGATGATTGGTTATGGAAGCTTGATGGCATTTCAAGATGATAATTGAGAGTTTTATTGGAAATTTGGTAGCACTTAGTTGTAATTTCAAAAGTTGCCTTCCATGAGGGTGGTGAGCCAAATTTATAGGTTGTGTGAGGAAGAATGTGATAAGAACCTTGCATATAATAAATCAATAAATTGCAGAAGATAATAAAACACAAGAGATATGGGGGGCCAAGATGCCCTAATATCAATATATGCAAAATAATACCTTTAAGGTAGGGCAACACCATACAATGCTCCTTAAGGAAGGAGTAACTCCAAAATCTCCTAAGATGGGAATCCACTTCGAGGGGGACACCTCCAATATACCTCTACCAAGTAGAAGACTCAACTCATACGTACATTACCCGCTCATAATGATACTCACATCCTTTAAATAGGATGGGTAACACCTAATCCTAATGTAGGCCGACCCATTACCCAATATAATCAATCCCTATGTGAGCCCATATAACTAACTAAGGGGATGTGTGCCACATGTCAGCATCTCCATCAACCCATATACATTATAATATTATATCTCATGTGAACCCATACATATAACTAAGGGGATGTGTGCCACATGTCGGCATCTCCATCAACCCATATACATTATAATATTATATCCCAAGGTACATAGCATTGCCTCCCTCTTTAACATGTTTCATCCCCGAAACATAAGAAGAAGCCATATAATGAGTGTGCTTTAAATTATTGCACACTTATCGCCAAGCTTGATCATCCAACCACCCATATGAAATCCTAGTGGGTGATGCTGCTCCAAACCTGATTCCATATTCCATTGTGCTTGTCTGATTTCATCCTGGTCCATATGTGTTCCTCCTCGGCATCCATGCATATCCATAATGATTATTCCTTTTTTCTTTGAATGCACTCTTCAAACTGAAATATTGAAGCTTCCTTCCTTGGAGATGCACTATCCTGTGTAGCAGCTTCATCATCTACATTTTCTTCTTCTTGTTCTTCTTGTTCTTCTTCTTCTTCCGATGCTGCTTCTTCTTCTTTAACAAAATTGTGTTTCTTTTTTGTTTCCCATCTAGCTAAGAAAATATCCTCCATTTTCTCCCAATCCCAATCCAATAGATCTATATCCAAATAAGAATACCAATGTTGCGCTTTCCCACCAAGATGAAGATAAAAACTAACCCATACTAAAAATTCTTCAAAATACATTTGTTTAAATTGTATCCATCATTTTTTTGCATCAATTTCCCCATTACCATGTAGAAAATTGGTATATCCATGATGCATAAAAATTAGGGTTTCACAAACTTACTCCTTTGACCAATATTTTACTTGATGATTTCATCAATCATTCAGCCTCAAATCTGAAACCACAAAGAAGTAACCCATGCTAAAATTTTGAGAGATTTCCGAAAATGTAAGAAATTAAGGAAAATTCCTCAAATTTCGGCCTGTGGAGCAAAATAATGAAAAACAATAAAACTGAAATAACTCTGTCAAAATAGATCCACAAAATTTTAAATTTCATTGGTATCACCGTTTAATATATTACCAACAACCCAAAAAAATATTATTTCATAATTCATCATTATTCAAAAGATATAGATGAAACCTTAGAATTAGGGTTTCCACTCTAAAATGGACACAACTTTTGCAAAATAGCTCCAAAAATCTGAAATTTGGAGGCAAGATCACTCGAACTATGTATCCACTCCCTAAAAAATATATCTGAAAAATTCCAAGTTGATATTTAGATATAGATGAATCACCAACATTAGGGTTTCATCCCACAAATTACCCGGATCACTGCTCTGATACCACTTGATAAGAACCTTGCATATAATAAATAAATAAATTGCAGAAGATAATAAAACACAAGAGATATGGGGGGCCAAGATTCCCTAATATGCAATATATTTAGAATAATACCCTTAAGGTAGGGCAACACCATACAATGCTCCTTAAGGAAGGAGTAACTCCACAATCTCCCAAGATGGGAATCCACTTCGAAGCGGACACCTCCAATATACCTCTACCAAGTAGAAGACTCAACTCATACATCCATTCCTCATAATGATACTCACATCCTTTAAATAGGATGGGTAACATCTAATCCCAATGTAGGCCGACCCATTACCCAATATAATTAATTCCTATGTGAGCCCATATAACTAACTAATGGGATGTGTGTCACATGTTGGCATCTCCATCAACCCATATACATTATAATATTATATCCCATGTGAACCCATACATATAACTAAGGGGATGTGTGCCACATGTTGCCATCTCCATCAACCCATATATATTATATTATCATATCCCAAGGTACATAGCATTATCAGACACAACAAGCGGATCAGCTCCATGGAGCTGCTACCCTCGGTGGACAACTGTTCCATGAATCGATGGAGCTTGTTGATTGTGTCCATGTACATTTGAGCTTCTTTATGGCTTCTATGGAAGAAAACGTTTCGTGTGGCGTTTGTGTACCATTTGTAAATGAATCTATTTGATGTTATAAATTCATCCTCCAAACTATTCCTTCATAATCGGTTTTAAATGTCAGGGAGAATTTTGAGCTTACTTCTAGATATCTCGACCGAGGTAGTCGGGGATTTCACAATATGATGTGCAGGGGCCATAACTTTGTCTTCACCCCCTTCTTCAACAAATCCTTGACGGGAAGGCTGCTATGGGAAACCTAAGAATCCCTAGTAATATAAAGGAAATTTATCGCGCTTGCAAATAAATTCATTGATATAAAAAAGGGAATGAACTTTGTCTACAACGAAAATTCTTCTTGGCATCATCAGCAGTGAAAATTTGTTGGACATTTCCATCTCTGGTTTTGATGTTAACCTTTTTTAATTTTATTGAAATAATTTTTTTGTTCATTTTTGGTACCTTCAGGTTAGTACATTAAAACAAGGGTTATGTCATGTCATGTTGTCATTTATTACATCAAAAGGCATTGTCTTATTTAGAAAGCGTGACCTCTCTCTAACATGCATAGTGAAAACCAACGACTGTGGTCATAAATTGTACAAGCAGGGCCAAATTAAAGGTTGGGAGCGCCCTAGGCAATAGTTTAAGTGGGCGCCCTCTTCAAAAATTTATATAATATTTTTTTCCATAAAGTAAAAAAATAAATGTCTATATTTTTGTATTTTTAAATTTACATCATGGTCATAATAAAATAATAATAAAAATATACTATTAAATTATCACGGAAGGATGAAAAATACTTGTGGATGGAATACATTAGTCATAGGAGATGCTCATAATGCAAAAAATAAAATATTTTATACAAGGATTCTTACAAGTCTGATTTAGCCATATCAAGTAGGTGACATGAACTCTTTCCTAAAATAAAACACCATTGTTTTGTAAAGAAACAAAACTGTTTATGTAGCTCCTATAGTTTTGTAAAGAGTCATATTTGGCCCAGGCCTATAGGTTCCTCCATAACAAAATAATATAATTTTTCCCCAAAAAAACTAAGAATAGAAAATCAAATATTTTTGTCGCTTAATTATACTCACCTCTATTAAATACACTAGCAACATTATAAAAATACATTAACTTTTTTCTAGAACTAATTACACACCTACATAATCTGGAACTACATCAGAGAATGGGCAACAATACCAAAAAAATCATATGTGCTTATAAATATGTGACATTTTGTTTTACTTGCAAAAATAATACAAAACTTTTTTATATGTATGCGTGAAATTTATGTTACTATACAATAATATCTATAAAGGGGTTGATCAATATTAAGTCTTCAGATAAATTATTTTAAAATTAAGTTCTATAATTAACCGACAAAAAGGAAATTTTTAGATTCAGGCGCCCCCTGACTGCTGGCGCCCTAGGCAACTGCCTAGTTTGCCTAAGGATTAATCCCCCTCTGTCAGTACAAGGACATCGATTAAATACATCCCCAACGTCCACGTGAGCAGTCAAGCAGTCAATTTTTTTTTGTGAAAAAACTGTCGTGTAAAGGGTTGTGGACTCTTTCGAGCTCAGCAAGTTCCTTCTTTGCCTCTTTGAGAAAATATGCCAATGAAACGATAAAATTATCGTCATCATTGTCACTTTCATTATCGTTTTCATCGTCATTATTACTGTCTGATTGGAGAAAATCGTCGGGAGTAATAAAGTGGATGAAGGGTTTCACGACAACTTTCGTGATTCAAACCATTGATGTTCAACTTCAATTTATGCAGCAATGCCATCTTTTATTGGAAGAGTTGTGTATGTGGATGCCAAATTTTTGCTTCTGTACAAAATGTCGTCTTTCTCGTGAATAAATTTGTGCCCTTAGATTTCCATTTTTTGACTTAGTTTTGGTTTTCCCTTATTTTGGGTTGGATGTGGATAATTTTTGGGGTGGTCTTTTACTCGCGTGTGGGATAAGTGCAGGGGCCATATAATAGGTGTTTAGGAAAAGAGAGGAGAAGTTTTCATGCACTAAGTTGATCATGGCAGAATGGGGTTAATGTAGTACAATAGTATTTACAGCTGAAAATATGGGAGGGTTCGAAAATTTTAAAGCAACTCCTCCCACAAGACATTTTGTTTAGCTTTCCACCTTATCCGAAACTGTTAGGACGTTTAATTTTTTAGAAGGCTAATCTCAACAATTTTACCACATATTTTTTCAATTAATATCACCTAGCACTACTTGGAAATCTGCTTATATCTATTTATGCATAAAACCCCCCCCAATAAATCTATAAACAAATCAATTATTTTTTGTTTTTAATTTTTGGCTTAACTGATGGAATTGGTGACCCAACACCCTCTACTCACGTGGTGATATATCAAGGATTAGGCCAGGGGCTCGATGAATGGCAACTCGTCGTATTTTTTCACAGACAAAAGCACTGCCCCGTGTTTTTGTTTAGATCATAAAGCCAAGGGCTTACCTTCTGCTAGATCTGTCACCAAATAGAAATGCAAATCACCAACAATTGATCTTCAGAGTTTCAAAATTCCATCTTGTACCTCAATCCTTCCGATCGAAATGCACGTGGCCATGCTGAAACATGAAACACACTCGTAGCGAGGCCCGTTAGTTGATGGGAAAATAAAAATAGCAATAACAATTCATGAGTAGGCATGAAGACGTTAGAGACAAAGAGTAGAACAAAAGAGAAGAGACGACAGGAGGATAAGAAACAAAGAAGAAGGATCATAACAAGTGGAACCCAAATGATGGTACATTCATATTTCTTTTTTTTTCTAAAGTGGGTCACTAAATTGGATGATATCATCATTGGGAATTATGAGCAAGCGGTAATATGTTAGTATTAATGGTGTGGTATCTTTAATATAATGACAAGGGTTTAAACAAAGGAGATAGAAACGGTTGTGTCAGAAAAATACGTTGGCCAAGATAGGAGACCCTTACGCTGTTGAAGCTTAGATCATAGATGAATTCCAAGTTTTGTGAAGCCACACACAAAGGCCTTCTCTGGGATGAAATATTGAGGTGATTCAATTGGTTTTCTGCTATGCACATTTTATTTTCAAGTAAACTGGAGTGCGCAAGTATCGATCTCTGAAATTGTTTATTTCTTGTGTATTTATTATTGGTGGGCATTTAATTTTGTCGCATGTCCAAGAGATAGGGTTTGCTTCTCATCAGTACTAGTGAAAAACCAGTTTTGTGTCCTTTTAGGTTATACGTGGGTTCTGTGCATTATGAATTAGTGTTATTTATATACTAATAATTGCATATATAACTTTATTATGTGTTTATTTCAAGTTATTACTATATATCTAATATATGTGTTTATTTATTTATGTATATAAATTTTATATAAAATATGGCCGTCATATTTAACATATTCAAGTAAAATGTGATTTTTAAACATTTAAAAATTTGCAAGTGTTTTACAATCCATCATGAAAAAATTTCCTCAAGATTTTGAGTGAAACTTATGCTCTCCTGAGTAGTGTGCATTTTTTTATATTTTGTTACAGTATGCCTTTTCATGCCTTAGAAATGGGTTAGACACCAAATGATCTGTGAAGCTCTTGCACAATTGATATTAAGTTAATTTTGATAAATAAACCAAATTATAATCTTCCAAATGATTGTACTGAATTATAATCTTCAACCTAAAACATTCCATATTTGTAATCTTAGATGAGATAAAACATTGAAGGAGGACCCTAGAGCACATTTTTTCTCTTTTTACAATGCCTCGCACATTAATTATGTCAAATGGTTGTTAAGTGATGGTAGTGGCGAAGACCATAATTTTCACGTACCAATGCATGGTCATGTGAAGGGATAGGTAGAATAAATCTTCACACTTTCAAGTTTGAATTTTGATGGGGTACATAATGACTTGTGAAAGATACTCACATCACTATAAACCTATCCTCCCCACTTTGCAAATTTGATAGAGGTGGTTTAACTTTTGACCTCATCAATAAACAAGCCGCAATTTGTTAGTATTAATGGCGTTGTGAGGGATCTTTATGATAACGTCGAGGGTTTCAACAAAGGGGATAGAAATGGTGGTGTTAGAATTACGCTCTCCTAAGTAGTGAGCATTTTTTTTATATTTCATTAACAGATGTCTTTTCATGCCTTAGCAATGGGTTAGACAACAAATGAGATCTATGAAGACTTGCACCATTGATATTAAGTGCCATGATAAATAAACCAAATTATAATCTTCCAACCGATTGATTGAATTATAATCTTAAACCTAAAGCATTCCATATTTATAATCTTAGATGAGATAAAGCATTGAAGGAGGACCCAAGAGCACGTTTTTTTTTCTCTTTTTACAATGCCTCAAACATTAATTATGTCGAAAATCATTTCCATAAATGATTTTCAGTGGTTGTGTTTGACACGCATTGGGGAAATGCACTGTTGAGTAGGATAAACGAATCAACAAAGTTTTGTGTTGGTGGTCATTCACGAAAAATGTTCAAGACCGTTGATGAAGGAAACCATAATTTCTACATTTATCGCTAACTAAAAAAGCTAATTAAAAATTGCATGAAATTGACAATAGAAGGAACCGTAACATAGAGTTCTGTATCATGCCTAACCAATAGACTAGGAAACAAATGATCTATGAAGGTTTGCACCATTAATATAAATTTCCATGATAAATAAAGTAAATTTTAATTTTCAAACCAATCAACTGAATGGGAAACCATAGTTTTTACCTTAATTGCTAAATAAAAACCCAACTAAAAAATGTCCATGCAATCGATGATCGAAGGAACCCTTAAGATATAGTTTCTATATCTAACACATGTAGAGTTCAAATATTAAACATATGCAAGTTCCCTATCTACAAGCGATGACGATGAAAACTTTGTAATGTGACCGACCAACCCACCTCTCCATGCAATACACCAATGACTTCCACTTGGGAATGATTAGCATTTTCATATATTTGTCGAACAAGCTGGTAGGGTAATCGTGATAAGAGTAGTATTAGGCATGTGTTCAAACCTTGGTGATAAAATTTCTAGCTATGGTTAATTTGATGCAAGAGTAGTCACTGTGAAAACCTTTCCTAGTACAGATACATATGACAATACTTCAAATTTATCTAGTGTTAAGAACCTGGAATGTTAAGGATAAAGTCTTGGCTACAAATCCACAAGGTAAATTCTTACAAATGATACCTATTACTGCCTAACAGAGAATGGAGTGACATAAGATAATGGTCTATAAAGATGACACAAAACCACATGATTGGCCCTTTGTTTTGTGGTTATCAAATTCAACAATGCAATGACTTGACTTGGGATGATGACTCCTCTCTACATGTCCCTATGTCCAAAATATATCAGTTCACAAAGAATATAATTCCCCCTAAAATGAAATGTGTTCTAACTACCTTCACATCACAAGGGATGCCATTGTTGACAGTAACTTGCTCCTCCCCCTTTTCTGCAATTTAAATGATTGCCACTAGTGTGTGGTTTGTATGTCCCTGATCGTAACAAAGCAATGTTTCACACACATTTCCCCCAACATTTCCCCCATCCTTGAACTTATCCTCCCTCAAAGCCCTTCTTTGTTTTCCCTCTTCCTCGTGTAGTGTTTTTCTCCCTCAATTTTGACTTCTTTGACCCAACCCCTTCGGTTTTCGCATCGCACCATTTTTTGGCATCTGATTTATGGTTTCCTATCTTTTAATGACTAAACCTTGTCCAACAGCTATTTTTGGTCGAAAAAAGTACATGGCAATTACCTGCATATTACTATTTAAGTAAGAGAGAGTCATACAATCATAATCACTAACAAATTATAATTTTGAAACACTTTCTTGCTTTTACAAATATCTATTGCTTTCACTTATCTTATCCTTTTAAAATAAATACCCATTCCTAAATTCATATATAGACAAAAGTAAACATAAAGATTTTTACAAACAAGGTTTTTTTTATCCTATATGGAGCTTACACATATTTCTTGGGATTTGTTACCAAGGACTGAAGAGAATCCGTTCCGTCAAATTCCCCCCAGGTATGATCCCGAGTCTTGTACTGTTGTATCATTGATGCTAGCAGATTTTTATGACCGTTTTCACTAGAAATATTGTTGATAGAAACCCTTATCGTTATTCTGCTAGCTATATATAATAAATTCATCTTGGTAAGAACGATTTCACCCATGGAATAGGTGTCGAACATGTACATATTTAATTCCACCCTTTTCTTTAACTTTCGATTCATATTTGTCTTATCTAACAAATTGAAGCCAACCCATTTGTGATCCTATTTAGAGATGTTTGTTTGAACATTTTTTGTTTTCTGTAGACACAAAATCTATGTACTTAGGTACATTTCTAGGTCCTAAAGCATACTAATGTATACATGATTCCTAAGCAAGAAAATTAGTGGTTGACAACTCCTTTTGGAATTTTGTTGCTTTATCTCTTGTACTTTATTGGCTTTACACATCTTACAACTCTGTTAACACTCGACTAATTTATCTTTTAATGGCCTCGGACACTAGCACCCAATTAGGAAAGAAGCGCCTATCCCTCATGGGCGATCTTGTCTCTCTCGTTCTTCTTCTTACTCTTTTGGTTCCTTTTCGCTTCTTGGTTACCTTTTAACCCTTTGGGTCGACCTTTCAGTTGTCAATTACGAAATTCAAATAAGGGAATCATATATATATATATATATATATATATATATATATATATATATACTTAGTTACTTCTATCAAATAAGGGGCCAAACATTATAAGCATTATCTATCACCACCTAAGGTTACATAAAGGCACAAGAGCACTACAAAACATTCATCTAACACATCCATACAAGGGACAAAGGCTGCATTGGTCTGCATACACTACATAGGAGGGGAGTTCATTTTATTCCATCACACATATTTTGCATGCTTGGGACGGATATAGATCTAGCTTGCTATCATTGCGCAACTTGCACGAGGGCAACCTAGGGCATGAGACACAAATACACACACACACAAAGAACTACATGGAGTCTAAGATGTACTGCAGTGCTCAGTTGTTACAAGTGCGATTGGAACCCTAACAATCAAACCAAAGTGACAAAGAGCGATTAGCAGATAAGATCTTCCGACTAAGAAAAGACCAAATTTCGAGCATCTGAGCAGACACAGGTGCCCATATTAGTTACTAGTACCCGGGGCACTCCTGTCCTCCTGCAGGCACTTCTGTCTTGTACATTCCTATGGTTCTGAACCCTCTACAAGCCATTCGACATTGTTCCTAGCAAGATCCATCACTTAGACAATCCCGATCATTCCCAGGTTGCCCGAAATCAGCTAAGTCATCGTCTCTCTCTCGTTTGCTTAGAATGTTACATCTTTGAATGCTTATTGCTTGCACATTACTGTACTTAATTACTTGAATATCATTTCTTATAGTAGTTACTCTGAAATAAGATTTAATTCAATTTAGATTAAATCACTTTCCTACATTTACTCAACCTAACAATTGAAAGGGGGCAACCAAGGAGCAAACATTGTGGCTAGGTTTTGAATGAGTAACCTATTGAATTTCCCACATTTTCTATTTTGACTCTTTAATCACAACTTCCACTCACATGAACGATGCAAGTGATATGAAGACAATAAAGTCAATCACTGATAACAAATATTATTTCTGTAAGAACTATTTAGGCCATGAAATAGGTGTGGGACATGCATGTATTTAATTACCACCTTATTTCTAACTTTTCATTTAGGTCTCTTTGTCGTATCTAACAAATTGTACACCATTTGATTGCAATCCTCGACTCTGATGCCTGTTGATATATGACATCAATAGGACTGTTGATTTTTTCCCATTCTCTTCAATCGCATTTCATGTACTTTCCTTTAAACAATCACCATAAATAGTTGCTCCTCCCTAACATTACCACATAATACACCACCACCCAACGTACTAATTTTAACTTATCTTCCACTCTCTCTTCCTCTACGTAACTCACAAATCAAATACCTTAACCAACACAACCACACTTCTTCTTTTCCTTCCCTTTTCCAAAAATGTTTCTTCCCTCGCATTCCTTTCGGCATTCACATCGCATTGCTCTCGTGTGATTGCTAGTTTGCTAGCTCTCAACACACCCTTAAGTTCCAAAATAAGTGGAGTACATAGACTCTAATAGTGAGAGAAGAAAACAAACACCATTTTCGTGGGAAGCATCTAATTACTATTAATCGCCATTTCTTAATGTGGACAAAAGCCGACATTACAAGCTATTTACTTTCATTAAAAATGCCCCAATAATTATGATTAGTTTTTCAAATTTAAAATTGTAATCATCAAATAATATTCTAAATCCAACGGCGAAAAATCGTCCGACTTCCTCGGCCAAATTATACCAGTGTTCGAGGCCGGAGGATCCGGATATTGACCTGTCCCGCCCCCGATTGATCTGGGCCGTTACTTTTCCGAGGACTTGCTCGTTATTTAACCTCGTTGCCTCTTCCTATTTGCCTCTTCATCACGGAGGGTTTGTGCGAAGAGCAGAAGCGAGAAAGGCGAGCTTGTGCGAGGAGTCTGAGGTTCCTTCGTCCGAGACTGTGATTTTCATCTAGTTAGTTCGATTCCGCTCTTTTTAACCCCAAATTTGAGGGTTCTGCGTGCCAATTTGCATCGAAAATGACGGAAAAAGAGAGGGAGAACCATGTGTACATGGCAAAGCTTGCGGAGCAGGCTGAACGATATGATGGTCAGTTAGTCTTTATTTTTATAGATCTTGTTTCATGTCTAGATACCTAGCGTTTTTTTTGTACTTTTGGCATTTGATTTAAAGGGTTTTATGTATAAGGATAACGAACTTTTTTTATTGGGTTTGTCATCTGAGAAACGGTCGATTCGTCTGCCGTGAGGGATCAGATCTGAGTGTGGCGATTTTTCTTTCTCTGGGGTTTATTTGCTGTGCAAGTTCAAATCCGGGTTTTTGATTTTTTACGAGGGTTTTATAGACATACTAGTTATTTTGCTTTCTTTTGTGCACTGATAGTTGTCTCTTAGCATTGATTTTGCGCGTGGTTTTGTTTTGAGGTCTAGAATGCAGTGATTTAATGCCATTCACGTTATGTAGAATGGATCAGAGGTTGTTGATAAGTATTTGGCGGTAATATTGTATTTAGGTTCTGCACTTTATTGTGTTTGTTCAGGGTTTGTTGGATGCGTTAGCCATAGTTAGGTGTGTATAATGTGGTCTATCTAATCTGTTATGGGAACTGTTTTTGTTTAGCGTATAAACAAATTTGTGTGGTTTTCAATTGATTCATCTAGAACAGTCTGGTAAGTAGAGGAGTGCTCTTGCTCGGTAGATTGGTGTCTATTTTAGTGTACAAATGTTTCTTTTTTGGCTGCCGAGAAGTCTGATTACGTATCCGAAGTTATAGAATTATATAGGTTTAAGTGTCCTTGTTCAGGATCCTAAATAGAAAATAGAATCTATGCGTGGCTTGATTATGTTTATTAGTCAAATAAGTATCTTTTTTATGTAGTTCGTTGTGTACAGTCTTGACCTCTCTATACTAGCAGGTAGCATGTTTGAATCCAAAGGGGGGATAAGATTGTACACGTAAACAAGGTAAATGAAAAAATAATCTTCTTTCCAGCTTCTACAAGGGAAGTCCCATATACCAAATCGGCTTTCACCGTCGCCTTGACCTTCACTGAATGACTATTAGTAGGGTGAAGAGATTTTTCACATCAAGATAAAAATGTTAATAGTGCATGCTGTGGGCGAGACTCACCCACATGCCAATAGCATGATGTCGGCTTTTAGGTAGTAGCCATCGACATATCCATAGGGTTTGGTTTTTATGCTGATAGGCACCCTACAATGGCAGCTGGAGGTGGTGGTTGGGCTGTAATGTTTGTGGATAAACAATTGATGATAATCTCAAATTTATTGGAAGCTAGAGTCTCTATTTCTCTATCAAAATCTTATTCCTGATTATGAATAATGGATTATGCTTCGAAACGTGTTGATGAAAAATCGACACAGTTAATCCCAAAAATCATTGCTCCAATCTCAAATTTGATGTTCATTTGACTGTCACTTGAAGTTTTTTATTATTCCTTTGAGAAGTTATTTTCCGTTGAGAAGTTATTTAAAAAAAAAGGTAATATCTTGGTCACACATAAAGTTTAGAGCTTGTCTTTTTCTTTTTGGAAAGGTATTTTTTTAGCCCGACACATTTGTATAGCTAAATTGATGTCTTTTGTCACCAGTTGGTAGGAATTTTTTGGAGAAGATAATGGAATTGTTAATCAATAGGGTATCCCGAAAATCCCAGATAAGAGCCTTAAAATTGATATATGTCAGTGTTTGTCAGATATATGTATTTAAGACATCTGTACTAGACTAATAGTTTAGTTTGTTGGGTTATCTGCACAAAGTGTTTGTGCTGTGTAGACTAGTAGATTGCTGTCACTATGCACAAAAAACTGTCAAATAAATTGGTGAATCTAGAGGCAGTGCCCAACTTGAGGCACCCTCTGGTAATGGTTCTCCTTTTGCTAGGTTATGTGGATCTTTGACTCTGCTACCTTATTGGAGTGTCACAGGATCCAAGTGTTCTATATGGTATGTTATTTATAAAGGTCACATTATATGATGCACAGGTTCTGAAATTGCCCCACAATAATCCCATTTTTGTTTGTCTATGTTTAGAGCATTATTTAGTATTTATGATGATTGTTATTTGTATTGCATTTCTCCTTCTAAAAGTAAATTCAATATTGATTCTAATGAACCTTATTAATATTTTCTGATCAAATGCTGTGTTGCAGAAATGGTGGAGTCAATGAAGAAAGTTGCCAAGTTAGATGTTGAGCTCACAGTAGAGGAAAGGAACCTGCTTTCAGTTGGCTACAAGAATGTCATTGGGGCACGAAGAGCTTCATGGCGGATTATGTCATCCATTGAGCAAAAAGAAGAGGCAAAGGGCAATGATGTTAATGTTAAACGGATCAAAGAGTACCGTCACAAAGTTGAGGATGAACTTTGCAGGATTTGCAATGACATTCTTACAATCATTGATGAGCATCTTATTCCCTCTTCTGGCACTGGCGAGTCCACAGTCTTCTACTACAAGATGTAAGCCCATTCCCTTTTAGTTGGTTTGTAAACTGAGTGCTCTTGGATTGAGCAGAAAATTTGCTGACCATGCTTGGTATTTGATATGTCAAGGATTATATCTTTCTACATTGGAAAGCATTTGACTCAATCGACAATTGTATCCTTCATTTTATTGATTTCCTCATAAAATGTTTGATCTGACATTTGAAGTCTTACTCTCTCTTTGTCCTGATTCCTGCGGTGAGTGTTCTGTATTTTCAGGAAGGGAGATTATTATCGTTATCTTGCAGAATTTAAGTCTGGAATCGAAAGGAAAGAAGCTGCCGATCAATCTCTCAAAGCTTATCAGGTAGTGTGGACTTTAATACACTTTATTGTGGTAAGCCTCAATGCATACTTAGAAGATCATATGTCAAATGAAAAAGGGTTTATATGGTTTGATTGAAATGTTGCAGGCAGCTTCAAACACAGCAACAACTGACCTGCCTCCTACCCATCCTATTAGGCTTGGCCTGGCATTGAATTTCTCAGTATTTTACTATGAAATTCTGAATTCCCCTGAGAGGTGATTTCAGATATACTCTAGACAGAGTTCACTGTTTTTTTTTTGTTTGACTGGGGTAATGGGTTGGTTTTGACATCTAGGCTTTATTGGATGCTTTAGGGCCTGCCATTTGGCCAAGCAAGCATTTGACGAAGCTATTGCAGAGCTTGACACTTTAAGTGAAGAATCCTACAAAGATAGCACATTAATCATGCAACTCCTGAGGGACAACCTTACTCTTTGGACATCAGATTTGCAGGAAGAAGGTGGTAAGTTGTTTTAGCATGCTACAGATATTTTTTAGGTTATTCAATTTTGTGTATTGAAGGCATTCTAAAAAGGTAATTAATGGGTTATTATTGATGTATAATTTTGTTCAATAGTTGCTTCTTTATTCTGAATGATTTTTTAATTTGGATAAACAGGCGAAGATCAGGCTAAAGGGGATGACGACAAGATAGAAGAAATTGAGGTTTGTTCTGCAAGTTTATTCATTATATTGTTTATAGGCATTCTAGATTCATTTTTATTTGGTAAGTTATTTTTCAGGAACATGATAATTAACATTGGTTCTTATGTCTTTTTGTCTTGCAGCACTAGTATTGAGCATGGGATTTGTCCAACTGCATTCAGCATAGTAACTGCTGTGGTGGTTTTTGCTCGAGGCAGTTTATAATAGCATTGATAGTTTTTCAGTATTCAATGTTGGTCGTAAGGTGCTGTGTGGGACAGAACATCTGTATTCATGATTTATATTGAGTTGTTCACTTGAACAAATGTGATTAGATTATGTTGGAACTTTGTAGTGCAAATTGTCTTTGAGCTTACCTTCTTACTATGAGATCTTTCGGTTTTCCATTAACATTTGCATTAAAAGGTGATGCATTGTCTTCTGGGGACAATAGTTTCAAGATACAACACTCCTCTTTTGTCCCAAGGTGGTTTGTTTTTCTGACCTTGATGATGTTCATCTGGTTCAGAATTTCAAGATGCTTGCTTTTTATAAGAGGAGGAATTTGTAAACAAGAATGAAGTTTTAATAGCTTAATATATTTGATATTGAATCCATATTCAGATTACTTTTAAGGACATTCTGAATCACACTACTTTTGAAGTTTAGATGTGCTGTTGCTTTTGGGGTTTAGTTTTGTGTCTTGATATGATAATGGGGTATATGTCTGTCAGTTTAAAATAGCCGAAAGCTGAGATTTGAATGCAATTTTGAACTGCTGACTGGGTGTATTGTGGGCTGTTTTGTACACTCTTATCTCGATTTCTATTATGTTTTCATTGAAGTCTATGTTTAACCATTACACCCCTGCATCTATACTTGAAAGGGGATGAGACACTAATCTTAATTTTTTTAATGAAGTCTTGTGCTTCTTTCGAAGTCTATGTGTAATCTTTATTCCCCTGCATTTTACTCGAAAGAGGTATTTTATTATTTGCTTAGAAGATTTTACATCTTCCTAAACTCTAGCTGTACTATCTTAGGATGGAAATTGTTCGTGCAGTGTGGATATCGCCAGAGCACATATGTATTTCTTTTTGATGTAAATGCAGTGATTCTACATCCCCAGCATTGTTTTTTACCTGATTTTTGTGGGTGACAACTGTATGTGGGTTGATTTTATTTTTGTGGGAATCACTAATAACATCATCTGCATGTAAGATTTTTATCGCAAACTGAAAGAAATGGTCGAAAAGTCTGAATCAAGGGTCAGCCTGGGGTAATTGCCTGGCTGCCGATTCTCATTTCCTTTGGGTTTGTTGTATTGAATGAATAAAAATTCTTAGGATTGCAGGGTATTGGTGATTTGAAGCATAAATGCAGTGTCTCTACATCCAATATATTGTTTTTGCCTGATTTTTTTGGGTGACAAATTTACGTGTGTTCAATTTATTTTCGTGAAATTCTGCTAGTAACAACTCGACATACAATATGTAATTGTAAACTGAAATTCATGATTGGCAAGCCTGTATCAAGGGTCAGCCTGGGATATTTGGGGTTTCACTAAAATATTATTCTAATCCGAAATACATGGTTGGCAAGTCTGTATCAATGGCCAGCCTGGGATTCCGGAAGACTGCGCTTGCCCCTGGCCGGCTGGAGCAAGGAACTCTTCCAGTTCAGGAAAACTAGGAAAAAAAACATGGGATGTCTGCGTAGTTGCAGGTTCACCCTCAGACAGTGGCTAATTTCTTTGTATTGGGATTGTAGTGTAAAGATCCAATGTGTTATACGAAGAAATTGATTAATTGGGACTCTAATTTAATTCATTTGGAATAAGTTCTGTTACTATAAGATTCTTGGAGCCCTTGTCTGATTCTTTTTATTCTGCACACACATTTAGCTAAACATTTGTGTATTACTGTATGCCCCAAAAATTGGTTAGCTGATGGCTGGGTCGTGGTAATCAATTTATTATCTTATCCATGTGATGAATATAGAAATATCTTATAGAAGCCCCTAACTCAGGGCACCCTAATCAAACTAGCTACCAAGGAAAGTGGCTGAGCACTAGAGTTAGCATACAATTTGCTTATTTGCATGTATAATACCCTTATGACATTATATTGTAAAGTCAACCACGATTAGTTGCTATATATGGCTGTCAATGCACATTTATCCCTGTATTATACGTGTCTTGTGCTTTGTGATATGGAGCTATAATTTTTAATTTTTTTAAAATTAATTATTGACTGGTTATGCCCATTATTTTGAATTTGAGTTCTAATTTTATCTAAGTTTAGTTTGAAGCGACATTATTTTTGACCAATTTTTATGGTATGGTGTTTACCGTGAATGCATTTATATATAGGTGTTCATGGTCCTATAGGATCAGGTGCAAAGTTGCATGAATATTGTTATTTATTATTAACAAAACTCCATATGGTTGTAGCGTGTAGGCATCTTAAAATTAGCTGTTAAATTGTTAATTTTAGTATGTTGTGAATTTGTTGATTATTGGTTTATAATTTGTTGACATTTTGATTGTCTTTGACCCTTCTCAAATAATTGCTTAGTGCTGCGTGTATGTCAAACAGTCTCATGTATTTACTGTCAATGATAGAAGCAGCTTAGAGCCAGGTAGAAATGTCAAAGTTCTGATACCTTTTAATGCAGGATGACTCCCTTAGGGGTGAATCATACGATAGGCTAGGTTGATCTAATAGTCCCATGGTTGATGACATAAATAAGATAAGTTTCTACTATAGCTCTGAAGCACTCAACTAGGTCAAAAAGGCTAGCTTCCTCTATTTCAAATCATGTAAAGGTCAGAGATCCACGCCTTAACAAGAGAAAAGCCATTCCAAACATTAATCAAGGGTTTTGAGGAACAAAAGGTTAGGTCACATAACTTGGGCACACCACATCAAAATATTATCCTACTGGGCACATTCTATAATATACATACTTAGCCCACTATATTGGTGTTAAGAGACATGAGGGAACCCCCAGGGGATTGGTTAGTTGCTCAAACTTATGCAAACACTTAGGAGGACTACATGAGGCTTAATCCCACAACAAGGGCATATAATGCAACACTTGGACTGCTTCAATAAATGAGATTCTAACCGCGAAGGGTAGTCTAACCTCACTAGACACACATGTTTTATCCTTTTAGTTTACTACTGCTATGATAAAGGGTTCTACTGGTTTTTAGGGTTTTTACTTTGTTGTAGGTGATTACAGGTCATACTAAAGTTATGTGAGCAAGAGAGACATATAGTGAAGGTCATTTCTAAGAAAGTGAAGCACCCAAAGATTTTCAAATCCAGAATATCAAAGGGTCCAAGACCATATATATCAAATTCAGGACAATAAGTTCCAGAAAAGACCAAACAATCGTTGTATGGTCCTACCCCTATTTAGTTTCTAGTTCTATAATCAACATCGAAGCATTTCTAGTATTTGTTCTACCTGTTTCACTATTATGCACATTTATATCCTCCATGTTCTGACTTTTACAACTAAGTTTCTTTCTTGTATTGAGTATTTGAGTAGTTACTTATCATTTTATCAATTGTGACACATATAAAAGCATTATTATAATTATGCATGCTTAATGTCGGAAGTTGATTGATTAGCATAGTCCCATGTTACAAACCCCTACATGCTCTTTATTGTTGTGCATTTCCATAAAAATATAATTAATTATGGTGTAAAGATTTGGTGAGCCCAACTCTTAAATCAAATATATTTCTCAAACCCTAGTATCCCTCGTGTTTCCTTTGTTTACATTTTCCTATACTTTCTCTCTATTCCCTTGTAGCATAACAATCAACTTAATTAGTATTGTATTGAATACACTAAGCTTTCTCCTCTAATTTGTAAGTGATGTATCCTCATGAATTCTTCTTCACTCCATGTTTTTGTGATCCCTTCTATCTCGGATCATACAACACATTAATAACCTCTGAATGAGATTGAAATCCCTAGTGAACATTCTTTTGATGGCGACCCTAATGAATATGACAATGTAGACCAAACACAAGTTGAAGTGGTATCTACTTTTTGTGCTCAGATCCGTGAAAAACCTCATCATATTGAGCATCTCATATATACCCTTCTTTCTACTAAAATGTCTCATGATAAAGAATATAATGAGTGGTCCCTTTTTACACTTAATCCTTCATCATCTATTATGCATACATCAACCATCCCTACACCAACAATATGTATTTCATCAGGGTCATGCAATCTTCCACTTTTGACCTTTGCTATAACTATTTCTGTGACCACTACCATTCCTACATATCCTATCTATACTCATAGTGCCTCACATACTTCTCCTTACAAAACACATGATTTGGAATCCCTTGTTCATACTTCACAGGCTCAAATTTTATAATTATAACCCTCTCGTCAAAAGTTCACTTGTTGACCTTGCACACTACAGAAAGTGTTCAAACGATTACTTGAGTGTAATCTTGTGTCTCTACCTCCACTTTTTGAGGTCTATATAAGTGCACCTCAAGATAAGAGTTTTGATGCCAATGTTTGGCATTGTATTTATCATCGATGCATTGGTCACACCACTAATAATTGTTATAAAATTCATCATGCGATACAAGATATTCTTGATGCTGGTACTATTGAATATGAGGCTCCGCCTCAACCTGTTAATGATAATGCAAAGCTAAAAATATTTAGTTATCCACTTTCGCCACACGATAATGCTAAATTTATCTTAGAAGTCCATAATTCTTACTATTTTATATGACCTTTTCCTTCTTTTGATCTCACATTTGATGCTATGATTGGTATTGTTACTACCACGCCTTATTTTCTCACTATTACTTTTGATAATACTAATATGGAACATGGTTATGTTTCCAATACACTCTATATTCACGCCTCTATTGATTGACATCCTACACACAACGTTTTGGTTGACCATACTACTCACCATAAAATGTGCACTTTTACGTTACTGTGTTCTCTCAGATATACTATGAAGGATGTCATAGTTGATCCTAAGACACACATAGGGCATATTTTCCTCCCTCTCACAATTTCCTATCCTACCTTTAATCTTATCTTCTTGGTGGCATTTTATCTTCATTCATGCGACATGAGTCTGGGTTTCTCTTGGATTCACACCTTTGTATCTCTACCCTCCGTACTTCATCAATGTGCTAAGTTAATTCAAAATAGTCAAGTGGTTATAATGGGGGGTATTCTATTGAGGATCCTACATCACTATAGCTTGACCACCCATATACAGTCACTATACCCAATCCTATTACTAGTGGATTTATATGCCACATTCTGTTTCCCATGATATGCCTCATAGGTCATCCACCTCGGGTACATCCATGCACAAGTCTTATAGGTCACACATTATTCCTATTCGGTCACATATTACCTCTCATATGACACCTTCTTGAACTTTTGTTTGGCCATCTAGAACACATTCTTGTTCTTGCAAGACACCTTATCCTAGGCATCATATTCAGTCACCTTTTACATATACTACTTATCATGGGTCTATTACTCTCTCTTCTATAATGCATGCCATGGATCCGACATATATTATACACGAGCATCATTTATCATTTCTAACACTTGTGAGGCCTATTCCTCCTTCAACCTTTAGGTGTGATGGGAATCTTTATGATGCTATTATCAGGTAGATCTTGTGCTACCCCCTTTCTTGTACATAGCTATTTTTAAAACAATAAAAAACATTCAAATACTCACATAATACAAAAACATACACATATGTACAAAAATACAAAACCAGGACTTGATATGGTTTTCTTGGCTTGCTTGTTACTTTAATACATGTTATTTTTCGATGTTGGTTTTATAGATAACATATTTAATATTTACCCTCACACATTCATGAGGTATATTGAGTGTGATGTAGAAAATACATAGGTTGATACAAAATGACAAGTTTTAACTTGGTTCTTACACTACTCTTTGGGGCATCCCCCATGATATACATGTGATTCTGTTTTATTATATGTTACTTTACACCTTCCTTATCATGATTGATTATATATATATATATATATATATATATATATATATATAATGCTTATTGCTATATTTTGAGCTAACAAGAATTACACACGTGTTTTATGTAGTGCTAACCTATCTTGCTATCTTTATTTTTTCTATTAGTATTTTCTATATTGGATTCATATTCTATTGGAACTAACTGCTTATACAAATTATTTCCTTGATTGATTACTACGTTGTTTGACTATTGTCTTGTTTGATCACAACTCTATGGTTGTTTTATTTCTATGCCCTGAATGCCTTTATTGTCTTGTGACACCGTAGGTGTCCCATGTTTGTGGATGTATGCCTATCTTACATGTATGCATTGGTTTCTTTGGATGTGGCACATGATACCTTCTATTTCAATTGTCTTGTGACACCATTAGTGTCCCATGTTTGCAACTCTCTGCCTATATATAACTATGTTTCTATATACTATTGCTTACTTGTCTCTACACTACTGTTTCTACTACTATACTATTTCTATTTTGGATTATGAAACACTTGATTATACTATGATGATTACACCACTGTCTCTACTTTGGCTTCTGACATGATTGATGTATACTATGATTTTTCTATGCTTATACTAATTTGGATTATGACATAATTGACACTTTTCTCATCTGCTTCTATTTCTATACACATATATTCTTACTTGTTGCATGGTACTTTTTATCTATGCCATAGTATCCACTATTGTTGGAAGTGTATATGGGTCAAAATGAGGACTTGAATATATTTTAGATTTGATGTATATTACGAAATACCTAAGGTATATGCATTACATAGATAGTAAAAAATAGAGGATATATAAAAGTAAAATTATATAATGCAAAGAGCCTCTTTTGATAGGAAATGAAAGAAGAAGATAATGACAAGCCAATAATCACTGAAAAATGTATAAAAGAATGAAATCACATTTTGATTCTACTATGAATTTAGGTCTATGCTATTGGTTCAATAATATAAATCTAGTCTATTATTGCATTTCTATTTCTCTAGTTTGTATCATTCCTTCATTTGTCTCTAATATGTAGCTATTACACAATATTTTTTTTTTTGATATTTGGGTAAAAGGAGGGTTTTGGTAGGGTCCCTTCCCTGTTACAATATGGATCTAAAATCCAGATAAACCAGTGAACATTTCATGGAACAAAAAAAAGCCAAATATCAAAACACAACTGGAGAAACCAACACAGAACCAACAACCGACCAGCCAAAACACAACAACAGAGCAAGCCAAGAGTCAAACCAGACATGAGCCCATAGAAAGAAAAACATAAATGATTCAAGATAACTTGTTCTTCAAGCTCCTTGGACTGCGCTATCCATTTGCAGTCTAGTTGGTGTCTTTCATTTTAAAATCTTATGCTTTTTTTGGACCCCTTAAGGTCCAGTGTTCTTTGTTTCCCTGCTGCAATGTCCATCTCTGTTGCTTTTCTTTTCTCTTCTTTTCTAGATGATTTTCCTCTAGTTATTCTACTCCCTACATCAATTTTTTTTTCTAGATGTAGAATCTTCTTGCATCTTGTTTTTCCCTTTTATTGGTGTTACTAGCACTTTAAATTGTTCCATATTATGGGAATCTTCCATCTTTGTTTCTTAGCTTGTCTCTACTTCCAACTCAACTATCTCTTATAATTTTTGCTCCATTATGATTTCCTCTTCCTTTGATTTATGGAAATGATCTCCCATAACCTTTGGGATCTCCTGTGCCTGGACTAGAGCTTCTTCAAAATTCTCTGGATTCCCATCCTCTTTTTGTTCTTCTTTCTCATTTGTTTTTGTTTGGATTTCATCCTTCTCCATCTCTATTTCCTTTAGCTTTGTGTGAGACATAGTTATTTTAATTGGGTTTTTTCAGAGTACTCACCTTGCTCCAAAAACTCTCTATCTTGCAATCCAAGGCATGTAAAGGGATTTTATCTGTCTAAAAATTGGTTTTCTTCAAATTTACTGCTTTGACTGCTCAATTTTTCAGTGTTCACTTCCTGTGTCTTAGCTTCCTTGTTTTTTATCATGCCATTCCATTATTATTCTTGCTTACTTTGTGTGTCCATCATGTGTGCCTTTTGTGTAGGCTTTAGTGCTATGTCCCAACTTGTTCCACTTCTTTCATCTTGCTATGGATGTCTCATATTAAAGAGCCTTCTTCCAGCTACCAACCTTCAAATTTATATTAATGATCTCTAGTAGATCCTTTTCCAAATCCACATTTACGCTGATTCGAGATGAAGCTAATCATGTTATGGATTTGGTTGCTCCATTAAAGGCAACCGATGTGCCTAAATATTTAGCTATACTCGTTAAAAAATCATCTTCCCAATACTCTAGGGGTAGTCCAGGGAGATTTTCCCAAATGGGCATGACATTGATATTTTATTTATTTGGGTCAAATCCTAGCATCCACCTTCTCAAGAATAGACCCATGTTTCCCAAGAACCAGGGGCCATCCACTAAAGCTATGGAGCAATCTTCCAAGTTGTTAAAGTCCGCAAGGAATAAACCCTTTGTTAACAGTGAGATCTCCATGTTGCCCTTCGATTGCCATTTTCTACTCGCCCATCTTCCAATGATGTCCATGTTGGGTCTTGGCCCATGAAACTTCCCGATCAGAGCTAGCCAATTCCTCTCAACTAATTTTTCTATGATCAGATCTAGAACATCAAAATGGTGCTCACTCTCAGAAATACGTTGAGTTATATCTATTTTTGTGTATCCCTTTTCAAAGCAGGAGCTGTGTGTGGAGACTACCCCAAACCACTTGGGTCTAGGGATTTTTCTCACCTGGGAATGTGCAGATCGACATGTTTTCTCCCCATCCCCATCGTCATCTCCTTCCTTGATTTCAGAGGAAGGGTTCAAGAGCATTATTTGTCTACATTCTTTGTCTCCATCTCCTTCATTTGCATCTCTGTCCCTATCCCCTGTCTTCCTCTTAGTTATAGATTTCAAATTTTTTCTCCTACCTCTCTCTCCTCTGTTCCCCATTAAAAGATATCTCACACTATGTTTTTAGTAGTAAATGGAGTAGTTTAGATATATCCTAGACTCTAGCCCATGGCATGTCCTAAAGAGTGATTCTAGAGACATGTTAATAATGGTTCTATTTTTAGGACCTAAAAATGTTAAGATGGCTACCAAGATAATGAGACATGGAAAGATAGATATATAAGAAGATGAATCATTTTATGAAAGATGAAGAGGTCATAATTGGAATTATTACAAAAATATTCATATAGAAACACACACACACATACATATAAAACCAATCAATAATGTTTAAGGCGGTTAGGTTTGTATACATTCTCAAAATTATCTTATAAATAGTAACTATGTCCAAACACAATGCACAACCATGAACCTTATCAACAATAGTTTGATATGTGATAAAAACGTATGACTAACTCTTAAATGCATGCCTATATACTTTATCAATCAACTCCATGGGAATGGAACCCTATATGGAATGAAGGAACCCTCTCCCAATAATTGTCTCATAGAGATCATGGAGATGAATTTGTTACAACTGATTTAATAAAATATGTATTAAATATAATTTCAGAGTAACTGATATGACACAATATAGTAAATATACAAATTCTAGACACTCAAGCAATGTAAAACTGTAAGTAAATAGGAGAGATAAATCACTTAGTGGATTCATGTGCAATTTTGATATGAGCAGTGTAAAGTACTAGACATGCTGTAAATAATGTCGCAACCGATCTCTGTAAAATCAAGAACTTGATAATAATGCCAGACAAAATTGCTTGGTGTTGGACAAGGGAACCTATGCGTTAGTGTCTATGCCTGGGTGCTGGTGATTGCGTAGAGGCTTAAAATATGCTTTCTTCCATGTCGCTAATGTTTTGCTGCCACTTTTTGTCAGTCCCCTGATATTATCTCTTTGATCGCCAAGGGTACATGTAACCTACAAAACAAGCCATAGATACCTACAAAAGCTCATAAACACATCAAATCGGAATGAAAAATACAATATATGAAGCCAGATTGACCCCGACGGTCACCCGATGAGTGAACTTATGATGGAGCACTGCACTACATTCTAGATTCCATGTAGTTCTTTGTGCTTGTGTGTGAAATAGTGTCCTTAGGTTTCCCTCACACCTATGCGCCAAGATAGCGGGCTTGTAGTTAGATAAGATGCAAATGTGTGATATAGAATTGAGCACTTCCCCTTCCTATGCAGTGTATGCATCCCAAAAATGCAGTCCCTTTGAGTTTCGACACTAGTGACATGAAAGGCTGACTATGAGCTCAGGATAAGGATAAGAAAACTAAAAAGGTTGACCACAAATGTCAAAATAAATAAAAAGAATAAGCAGGGTAGGAGCACCCATAATGGACACAGGTGCTTGGGCCCTAGTGTCCAGAATGGACACCGGTGTCTTGGAATAAATGACAACAGATGTGAAAGGACATACAAACATGGATCCCTGTGACCTGACTAGAAGTGGGTATAAAAATAACATATGTAAGAGAGAAATACAATAGAAATCAATCAAATAAAATAGATGGACAAGGGATTGTGTCACAAGTGAATACTTTTCTTACTTAAGATCCATCAATATAACAACATACTGAAGGCATAGTAAAATAGTCATATGTGTGTGATTTTGTGTCTACAACAATAATACAAGAAATTCATACTAGAATGTTCTTAGCTCATTTTATTATGTTCTTTACAAGAACCCATAAAAAATATCCACACAACCACCACAAGATTTTTCTGTCATTACAAAAAAAGATTAAATTTACCTTAGGATAGCTAGTACAACCAACCCATCAACCAGGAAGACCCAAGGACCAATTTTATGTGAAGTTCCATAAGTGGAAATCATGCCATTAAAGTATTTACACCATTCTTACCCTAAACTTAACAAAATATTTTCAACCATTCCATACCTACACTTTCATTAATAATTTATGATGGATTTCCATAACATGTTCCACAACTCTAAATTGGCACAAGATTGGAGGATTCAGAAAAAGTTTGAAACTATACATTATGAAAGTAGATTGAATAGAAATCATGCTTCTAATGAATCATATTTACTCATATAATGTTAATTCCATTCAATGTGAAGGCCTTCTAATGCCAATCTCAATCCCAATCTCTTTTAAAACTCCATCTCATGGTTATTTTTAACTATTTCGGGCCCGTGTTTCCAAAAGAGGCCCTCAAATGGAATGGAATAGGAGGATTGCAACAAGGTGCTAAGTATGAAATAATGAGGGTACATGCAACTACAACTATGTCAAAACTCATTTCCTTCATGCTTTGATGTAAATAAATACTTACTCCACTAATTTTCAACAACCTTCCATACTCCTCTCCATACCACATGAACACCATCAATATAATTCCTTAAACTTGCATATTCAAATGTTAAATTTAAATTATCCAATTTTATTTTAAATATATGTAAAAACACATTTATTTATATTTATAACTTAACTGGCTTAAGATTAAATCCAACTATAAAAATGGCGTGTCTAAGCCAAGAAAATTTAAAGCTTCATGTAAGAGAGGTTACCATACAAATTTGTGTCTATCTTTCCTAACAATCTTGTTTCATGTTTTTTTGTGGATTTATACTTTACAAGTTAATTTAACAACTATAAAAAACACGTGCGCATGTGTGTACCACAAGGTTTGAGTTTGAGCTCAAGGTAACAAGGGTAAATATTAGTTTGAGTTTGAGTCCACACTTGTTAAAGATAAAGTTTAGTTCAAACTTGTCATTGCATAAGGTTCGAGAATCTATACCTTAATGTTAAAACAATTATATATTTTTATTTATTTATCTAAAAAGAAACATATGAATATGTTAGCAGGAGAAATTGATGAGGTTCCCCATTTACCTTCTACCATTCAATACATATACATATTCATACATGTTTATAAAATAAAACCAAAGCATGTCCTTAATGTCATTTACAAAATTATTTAGGTTTTAACATTTTTCTACAATTTACATGGATAAAATGATTTCTTATCATCTCCAAAAATATCACTTAGCCGAGATATCACAATTTCCTAATTAACTTCACCAAATGGAAGGATGAAGACTTTGAGTAGTGCTCCAAGGTATCAAATTGATGTTGGAATCAAAATAACGAGCATAATTCAATGTGATAGTGGGAAGGGATCATGGAGGAAAGCCACTAGATGGGGAAGGGAACTACAAAAGTTGGTCAAGTCGTTTTTTTCATTCACTTTGGTTCCATTTCCAAGTTCTTCCAAAAATTAGCCAATACCTTATGTTGGTGTTGAATGTGATCTTCCACATCTCAAACCTTTGGCTACACCCTTAATGAAGAGGTGTTAGATGGTGGTTGGTACCCATAGAAGGATAAAAATGGAGACATTTTGAATGAGGTATGGAGGAAGTTTTATACCACCATTCTACTATAAATATCTAAAGAACTCATCATTCCTATTTATCCTTAGAAAAGTGGAAAAAATAATCTTCTAGGTATTTGTTGACTACCTGTGTTTACACATTTGATTGTGGATGATAAGATGAAATATGTTCCAATTGAGCACCCAAATATGAAAATAAATCAATCCAAAAATATTTAGTAAAGATAGGATCATTTTTACTTACTATGATCTTGGGGGTGCCGTGTAACTTTTGAACTTTGTCCATAAAATCATATGTTACTTATTACAAATGGGTGTGAAAAGGCATAAAATGTACGTGTTGGTGATCCTACATCAAAAATAACTATGATGAAATTTTCTCTTCTTGATTTTGGAAACATGGTAATTAAATTGATGGATACATCCTCTCATCACTAGTTGGGAGTAGACAAGGGATGCAAAACAATTGGTGACTTAATTGTCTCACTCTTATTTTTATGACATACCATACATTTTGCCACAATTTTTTTGATATCCCCTTGAGGCCTTCTAAATTTATTTTTTATTATTCTATGATAGGTCTTCAAGAATCCTTAATTCCCTCTACTAGAGATGAATGTGGCTATATAAGAACCCTTTGTTTCAATTTTAATTATTGCATATGTATAACCTATACTTATACCACAGGGTATCCCATTTCCACATAAATTTTTAGACACACCTAACTCTTGTTGGAGATTATAAATCTAAACCTAAGTATCACTATCATGTTCCCTTTTTATCTAGTCTCATATATTCAATCAACTACGAGCTTAGAAGATGGAAATTCTAACTAACAAAGATTTTTTGGGCTCATCCTTCCTAGAGATTTCATCCACCACTACATTATTATTCCCTTTCTTATAGATGATTTCAAATTCAATCCTATTTTTTTGGTGACTCCTTTTTATTATTCTTCTAATGACAACCTTTGTTCCAAAAAGTAATTTAAACTATCATGATCTATCTTTACATTGTAATTTAAACTATCATGAACTTCTCTTCAACTTAGCACATATGAAACCAATGCATCTTATATATAACACATATGAAAAATCTCAACTATTGACCTCAAATATATGATCAAGTTTCATTCTAATCCTAGAGGGGTTCTTCATTTGAGGAAAATTTCAACTAATGAATATGTTTGAGTTAAAAAATATATCTGTTGTACCTGCAATAATCACATTTTCAAATGTACAAGTTATTTGAGCGAGATAAGGTTTAGTTGGGTGGAAAATAATTTACACAAGATAACTGTATAAACATGTACACCTTAACCTACTAGGGTCATCCAAGGATATGTTGTTCAAGAAAACTCTAAGAAGGTTTTTTGGGCCTTAATCATTGAAGTGGTAATTCCTTATAACACACTTTAATAAGCTACAACTATGAATACATTATCATGTTTTTCCTTAGATCACTCTCATGTGCCAAAATTGATTACAAAGTTCATTTCCAAGTGTTGAAGACCTTAGTAGGGATTTCCATTTATGTTGTTTATGCATATTCTCAGACACCTACTGTGAGAGATAAATACATGATCACGAGGCCATTTCAAAGTGGTGATATGTAGGAAATGCTCAATTACCATGGGGACCATTAAGGTCAAACTAACTCATCATAATAACCCCTTTGTAGGTAACAAAACAATGAGTTAGTGTTTTAACACGAGGATAATCCATTTACATGTACAAATGTGTAATTATATATTTTCAAACACATGTCCGAGATCAAGAGACACAGACACACCAAGTACCATAATTTAGTTTCGAGTCACATTAGCAAAGGAAAAAATTGACCTCCTTTGGATTAATTCACTAGACGGACCTATGAGACATAGGAAAACCTATATAATATTTTGTAGTTTACAAACATATTTGTGACACTCCACCTATCCTATTTACCTTGTTTTAGATAATTATCACATTTATATACCTTTTAGATTAGTGAATTATTCGTAAACCTAAACCTGTTATTGTTAGAGTAGGTATTCACCTTAGCTTATGTTCACCTAGGTACATTATTTATCTTTATTGTATTTATCCTCACCCACTTATGTGTGTGGATATTTCTTTTTATTTATTTAGATATTAGGAGATATTATCTAGTTGTTAGGTATAGTTCTTTCCTTGATCTATGGTATTGACTAGTTCTTTCCTAGATCTATGGTATTGACTATATCCTTGATGTCTAGTTCTCTCATAAATCTATGGACTTGACTAGTTCTTTCCATGATTTATGGCTTGATCTACGACCTTGACTGGTTCGTAGATTGTTATTCCTTACCTATATAAGCAAGGCCCATTCTCATTGTATTTCATTGAGTTCCATAATAATATATGATATTGTTGTTTATTTGTTTGCAAAGGTTTATGTAAATTTATTATGCCGAATTACTTTCATTTTATTGATCGTGGTGTATTAGCATCTATGTTCTTGGCTTGGTACGATCTGGTTATCGTTCCTTTTATGGTATCAGAGCTGCATGACTTGCCATCACACCAAAAGCTCGAACTAGTGGTGGAGAGGGATCTCATCGTGTTAAACAACTGCTACACTAACAGCCTCCCGCACGATGGAGCCGGGTATACACCCAATCAGGCCTAACAACATTAGGAGGAAGTGACATTGGGAATTTCCCGGGAGGTCACCCATCCCAGCACTACTCTGGGGATGGCGGAGGCCTTATAACGTGAATATTTGAGATAAATTAGCTATAGTGCCTCCCCCCCTTTAGGGGGCGTACCTATTATCATGTAATAATTTTTAAAGGTTACGTGGCTCTCTTGAAAGGAGATCTTCCTAGTCAAGAGAAGAAGAAACCAACACTACTCCAATCTCTACATCTAGTCTGCAACTGAAAGGTGGCATAGGTTTAGAAAAGGTGTACAAAAAATTCAATGGGAATGCCTGATGTAAGAACATCATGAAGGAGATTCAAATTTTGAGAAAATGACATCTTGAGCATGGTTAGGAAGGTATAAGGGGGTTAAATGGAATGTTTTTGAGGCAATTAGAGTTCAAGAAATTTGAATTAGGGGCTCAATTATATTTTCACGCCCTTTTGGTAAATTCAAAATTTTCAAATTGTAAATGATGTCTTCAAGGGATGTAAATGGGTATTTTGGGTTAGATAAAGGATGAGTTAGGTCTTATGATGGTTATGAGTCTTTGAGGATGTGTATAAGCTATGAAATATCAAAATGATGTAAAAAGGGCTTCATGTGGATGCATAGGCATAAAGAAGTTGGAGAATTAGTTAGGTTTTAATGTAAAGAGTGCATTAAAGGAGAGGAAGTTCGAATAGAGGTAGTTAGTGATCCTCAAAGAGGGAGGTAGAGAGAAGAAAAAATGAATTCCTCATGGACCAGAGGAAGAAGAGCATGTTGGAGCATGCATTTTGTAAGGAAATACAATAAATTGATGGAGCTTTTTATTTTGAATCATTTTCTTCTAATTGATTTCCAAAGTAAATGATCAGGTATTAGTTTTTGGATAATTTATCAGGAGGTCTTTAGTTTGTTTTTAACTGTGGAGGTGGAAAATAACTAGAGAGAAATTTACTAATATTGAAATAGATTTTTCTCTGTTTTATACCTTAATGCTTGTTAAAATTCAACTTGGATAGGGGTTGTGTTGTTTGTGGGGGTGAATTCAGAGGTATTTGTGTATTGAAGGATGAATTATTGAGAATATTATCAAGAAGGTGAAATAAAACTTGGTATGCATATTATTA
The DNA here is from genome assembly GCA_019776745.2 of Taxus chinensis. NCBI lineage: Eukaryota > Viridiplantae > Streptophyta > Pinopsida > Cupressales > Taxaceae > Taxus > Taxus chinensis. Next base: position 557,672,106 of record CM034152.1, on the reverse strand, counting down.
GGATGGAAACTATAATATTTGTATACTCTACCTAAGCCATAAAGTGTTACTTGTCTGTGGAATTCAGCATATTACCCTTGTGGAAAACTATGAAGGAATAAACATATACTGAATATGGAGTTATGGTTTTTGACTCCTTCATGTTACTATGATGATATATGTTGTATTGTAGGAGGAAAGATAATTGCAGAGTTCCTTGATCATCATTTGTTTGAAAGTCTCCATAGATAACCAAACTATGACTGTAAGTGAATGACCAGTCCCAAACCAGTCACCATAACGTTTTTGGTTTAAATTTTTTAAGTCTCAATGGTTTTCATATGATCCAATTTTTTGAGATACCATAGGATGGAAAAACATATTTTTTCAGAGGTCTCTTGAAGGGTTTTCATTCATGATGAATATTTTTTGAGATATGATGTGTTTTACCAGTGGGTCTGAGGATGCATGCCACTTGTTTGACAAAATATCTTTCATGTTGAAATGAGTATATCTCCTATGTTTTTAGGATTCAAGACTCTTAAAAGTTGGAAGAAGTCATGGTGGGGTAGTCTATTAATGTATGAAAAAATAATTTTTTATTTTCCATGTTTATTTTTTGAGATATTTATGACAGTCTGGGAGGAGGTCCTGAAACACAGTTCCATGTTAACAAAGTGGACAATTTTTCAAATTGAAGTGGAAGGTGTTGTAGAAAGAGTTGAAGCTTGAAATTTTAGGATCATGTTTGGATAGTAAAACGAAAAATAATTCATCTTTCAGAGATTTTCTGGGTGCCTTGGGAAGTGTGCAAGCATGGTTTGAGAAAGAAATATTGATTTAAGAGGCAAATATGACAGTCTTGTAGAGAAGAGAATAGTGGAGAGTATTTGGATGGAATGAAGGAATTTATTTATTATTTTCTAACAATGTGATGAAGTATTAATCAGGGGAGGAGGAGTAGAAAGTGATTAGATAGGGAAAGGTTAGAGTTTTCTTGAGTAAGCCAAGAGGAATAGTGAAGAGACAAAGCAAGAACAATGAAAGGAAGGACTAAGTTTCTTGAATTACAACTCACTTTAAATGATTGATGAGTTGATTAAGACTTAGTTGATCCATAAACCAAATTTATGCTAAGTTTTCTAAGACCATTTGTGAAGAAAAAGTGTAAACACGGAAAAAATAAGAAGTTTAAAACAAGTTTCTTGAATTCAAGGGATATTAATGACAGTGAAGGCTTGGAAAGGGAAGAGAGAACAATGTGTGGGCATGATCCAAAGGTTGGAGAGTGCTTGAAGGAGCCTAGATTGCCTAATAGAGTCAAATAGTTAACTAGACAAGATTACAAACATGATAATTAATGCTTGAAGAAATTGATTTCTTGGTTCTTGTTTTGATGGTTAGTTGAAATTGACATAGTCCTCTGCATTATGCCACTGCAGTTTATGTGTCAGAGAAAGAAAATGGTGGGAAAAAAGTAACCATCACAAATGGATCCACAAGAAGAGGTGGATCATGAAACATCTATGAAATAATGGAAGTGATAAGTTTCCCAAGGCATACACTCCCAACAAGAGAGATGAATGGATCCTCCAGAATGTGTGATGGCTTAATCAGAGCATATTCCTGTAATGAAACATAAGTGGAATCTACAAATAGACAACTCAAGTCGGGTAGATACTCATCCCAATGGGGTTTCTCAATGTGAGGAATGTCTGAAAAGAATGTATTAGCATCAAAACATGAAGTAGGAGGAGAAGACAATTGCGAAGAGCTGTTGGAAGTCTAAGATGAAGCAACACTACACTAAGATGTAACAACCAGTGTATGTGGAGTGTCTTCAATCGATCAATCAAGATGCAATGAATCATGAGAGGAAATGGTCACATTTTTCTTAGATTAAATTTCTCCAATATAACAGTGCTGTAGAAAGTGAATGGAAGCACGAACATGGGGTGACAATGAGCTCTATAGAGGGAACAATGGGAAGAGCATGCTCAATAGGAGGGAACAATGGGACTCATAAGTAACAACAGGTGCAGAAGAACACTCAACAATGAAATGTATGTGAAAAGGGGGAGAATCTATGGTGGCACTAGAGTAGTCTAAGGAGAAACATTACTCTCAGATGGTGAAACAAGGTCACCATGCAACTGTCAGATAATGGTCAAGGTAGTGAAAGGGAACTTAGTGTGCTTGAACAAACGTAATGTATCACTAGAAACAATGAGACCAAAAGTCCATAGACCTCATAAATGAGGTTAAACCACTCATACTTTTGTAGAGGCTCATTAGGATCTGGAACAAGACCATAGACATAGGGCAACAGACTGTACATAGTGCAATGATTGATAATGCCTTCCTTCCAAGAAAAAAAGTTCCCAGACTCGAGCATAAAAACAACACGGTAAAAATCCATAATGCAGATAAACCCCAAAACTTATCCTAGATGATAGTTTATAACTTAGTGCGAAAAGTACAAGTCCCCATAGAGTTTTGCAAGAACTCTCCCAAAATGTGGAACTTTATAATGTATTGAATTTAAAAAAAAATGTAACCATCATGAAGAGTGAGAGAAAACATGCACTTTTAACCAAAATGGTGCTCAAATCCGAGCTACTGGTCAAAAGTTATAGCAAAAACCGTTTCCAACAACTAGTGGCTTATTTAATTAAAATTTTGCAAACTGATTAAAAAAATGCCGGAAATGAGAGGAAGGTGGTCATGCGTATACTTGATGGAACCGGAAAAGAATGAAGAATGAAATGGTTTAATTTGTGAGGGGGAATTTGCCTCCTACCAACCCATGCCTCACACTTCGTCTTTGACAAGTGGAGATACAAGCTTAATCAAACACTTAAAATTCCTTCTTAAAGTAATAAAACCAAATTGAATTACATTCCAAAGTGATAAATGCTTAAATTTTGGAATAATAAAAGTTCAAATTGGATAATACCACCACTTTTCCACTTAGATGTGGGATCCGTTAAGGAAGGAGAATGCGTTGGGCTGATTTAGGTTTAAGGAAACCTAAAAAACATTATGTTTTGTTGTTGTTTACTCTTGCTTAGCACTGCCATCAAAGGAAAATGAAGCAGGGAGAAACTAGGGTGTGTAGGACATTGGGAAGGTCATTAGAAGGCCTTTCCAAGCCAGAAAATGACTGTATGTGCCGTCCAAACCCACCTTAGGAGCCTGTACATAGTTTAGGGGCACCAAACACTTCTAAAAATGCCATATATGGGCCGTGTTACTGTTCTAGAGGTTTAAAACGTGTCATGGGGGCCTACACAACTCCTCAGGGGTCTAAAAAACCATGTATGGGTCATCTAAACTTAGCTATAGGTCTGAAATTCCCACCAGGTTAGTAAAAATTCCCTTTGCAAGTTTGAATATGCATGTGTAGACACTAAATCACTCACTTTGGGTATCTATCTAGTCCTGATCACATACTGCTATTCATATGATTCCTAAGTGGAAAAATTACTAATTGATCAGTGTCTTTGGCTATGTTTTCTTGCTTTCTGTTATCTCTTTTGATCTTACACTCCTTCATTCTGAGTCTGTCTTTTCATACTTCGACATTTCTCACTCTGGACACTAGCACCCAACCAAGATGCCAATGCCCAAGTGCCCCTGTCCCCTTTGGTGCCCCCCGACCTTTTTATACTTTTCTCGCATCTTTTGGGTCTTTTCTAGCCGTTTGGGCATCTTATTTTCTTAATAGTTGGCCTTTTAGTGGTTAATTATGAAATTCAAACAAGGGAATCATATAAATACAAAGCTATGTGATCATAATAAAGGACCAAGCACTAAGCATTAGCTACCACCACCTAAGGTTGCATTCCAAGAGCATTCTAAGAGCATTCAAGCACCCATATATCTTCACACAATGGAAAAGGGACCACCATTTCTACATACACACATAAGAGGGGAAGTTTATTCTTTCATGCACACATATCTATCTACATTTTCTACATCTAGCTATTGCTCGCTATCAAGTGCGACACTTATAAGAGCCACCTAGGGCATGATTTCAACACATAGAACTACATTGGGTCTGAGATGTAGTGCAATTCTTGGTCATAAGTTCACTTTATTGACAACTAAGGACTATCTGACCCCTCATTTTGCATCTTTCTTTTTTAGTATTTGATGTGATTTGAGGGTTTTGCACGTGCTTCTTTCTGATTGTAGGTTTTAGGCGAATAATATGGAAGTCCAACAAAGTAAAGGTGATCAAAGGAGATAATTAGCAAACATATTGTGACCTTGCGAAATTGGATTCTATAACTTCTGAGCAGTCACGAGTGTCCAAAATAGGTATCTGATGCCCCAGGTACCCCTGACCCTCCATAGGCACCCTGGTCATGGCATTTTTGACACTCCTATGAATTTATGGGTCTGATTGCATGCTATGTATTCCTATTCCACTAGTTTTCCAGCTCGGCATACCTTCAAGATTATTGTGAATCAGCTAAGTACTTTAATCCCTTCATTTGCAACTAGGGTTTCAAGTTTAAATTTTTTATTTGCTTGGATCAAATATGTAATTCATTTTTTATATCATAGCGCTGTTACATATTTAGAATTATGCATTTATTTATTCAATATTTTCTTAATCATTTGGTGAACCTGACAATTCAAACCCTTCTTTCTGAGTATGTTGTCATCTTATCAAGTCAAGGATCAATCTTCCTATCCTTCTTTCACTCCAACTAAGGTTTCTGGCATGATTACTACTGTTACTGATTTCATGCAAGTTCATACTCAACATCCTCCTCATTTTATTATGCCTATAGCTGATCCTACTATCAATGTAGTAACTACTCACCATACTCGTCCTCCAATGGATCTACTCATTTCTATCCCACCGCCTATCACTTCTATGAGTCCCCCTGTTGCTTCTAAGGGCCATGATATCATTGAGCAACTTAAGAATACACTGGCCAAAATATCTCTTTATGAATTATGCGTAATACAACTAATTTTTGTCATACATTAGAGGCCACCCTTTGTTCTATTCACATTGAAAGTGATAATTTTTTGTTTGCATTCACACACCTCCTATATTCTCTAAAAAATCTGCCACGCACTATATCATTTAATGATGAGGACATATCGCCGTTTGCTATTAACTATCAACGCGCACACTTTGCTTTTTAATGCTATCATTGGCACCATTTGTATCAAGCGTGTACTCACTGACAATGGATCTGCCATTAATTTATGTTCTCATTCCCTTTTTAAAAAAATTGGCATCACACACAATTTAATTGCTAAGAATTCCACTCTTATTCATGGCTTTGATTGAACTACTCGCATATGCTTAGGAACTATCACATTACCTATACAAATCAGGCCCAATACTATACCTACAGTATTCTTCCTTATTGATACCTTGTTTTAGTTTAATCTTTTTCTGGGTAGACCCTGGATTCATGCAATACACGTAGTCCCATCCACTATTCATCAATATGTCAAATTCCTACATGATTTCTATGAACATACCATTACTGCGGACCCTGATCCATCCAAATTCTGTTGCATAAATCTCGTTACTGCTATGCCTATTACTCCATCGCAACCTATTCCATATAACAATATTGATACATACGATATTGGTCAATCTAGTGCTTCACAGTATTCCTCTGATTCTACAAGCACTCCACCTATTTAAATTGACATCATTGCTATCATTTCACTCACAGTTTTTGCTATTATCACCTCTACCACTCCGCTCTTTGAGGCTCCTCTCACTCCTACATCTAGTGCGCCTCCTACCAATGTCCTTGATACTGTTACCCAACATGACAATGCCAATAATGATGATTTTGATGACAATGTCGATACCGTTGAGCTTATTGATGACAAATTATGCAATCTTAATTTTACTCCTATTAAGGTAGATGATTCATATTTCAATGATAATTTCATTGTTGTCAACCCTGATGAATATCAATTCAAAACACCCCCTCCTTCTACAAATTCCATGGTACTTTATTGGGGGTCTTTCCATACTCTGGATGTAATTTCACCTCCTCATGGGAAATATGCATATGCACTTCCTGCTTTCACATGTATGCTTTTCATGAATAACTCTTATTGGCATCATATTCCATTGGATCTTACTTACCTTGATATTATTTACACCTATGATGGATTGACTCGGCTTGGCTTTACACTCAATGATATCTTACTGTCACCTCATTCACCCCACCTCGGTATGTGTCCATATTACAGCTTCCTATGGTCTTCGTGTCTTCTATCTAACAATATTTGTGGCACATGGTCATCACACTTCTCTACTGACACTTGGGAAATCTTGGTTGGATTACATTAGGGGCACTTTGGACCCTAATCATGATAGTATCACATTCCCTATGCCATTCAGTTGCGTTTCTATTTGCAAAGATTGATCTCTCGTCTATTCACAGAATCTCACTCATTGGTATGCACATGGATTTCCACCAACACCTTTCACTGATGAAGAGTACACAATGCACATGTACAATTTACACCGTAATGGTTCATTATATGATCCCCCACACACTATTTACTTACCAGATTTCTAACACATCTCCATTTGGCTTCGATCAGGAAAATGATGATATTTTAGACATAGTGTCACTTGATCAGTCTCACCATTTCATACTTGGGGGGAATCATACTTATTATTCCTCCCTTCTAGCATTCTTAGGTGTCTTACATGCTCTACAATTAGTCCTCCTATAGTCATTATCACACACATCTCACACATGTTGATACACTTTTATATCATCATTACCTGATAAAACACTATTGTGCTATTCCACGGTTCATACTTGATTGTTGAGGGCATACTATACACATGAACCTCACACACTACATACTTCACACATTGTGCATTCATGAAATATCTTTTTACGCAACATATATCATGCATCATACACACTGCACACTACATGCATTCACAATACATCTTTGTTGCATCTACTTTTACATGTTGCACTACCCTATGATGCACTCTAGTTCCATGGTTCATACTTGTCTGCTGAGGGTCTAAATTTAAAAATGAACCTCATACTGATTTCTCAATCACATATCTATGCTTTATCGATCACATCTTTCTAGTTCAAACCATTTCCCGATGACACACTCTTGTTCTACGGTTCATTCTTGACTATTGAGGGGTATTTTATAAATGAACCTCATCTCATGCATACACATCCGACTCAGGGGGCATGCTGATCCTATCACACTCATACTGCATTCCATTCCATCTCATCCACAACATACTACATATCTTGGTCACATTTATCTTGCTTTATTATGCTTACATGTACACTTTTTAAACATGTTAGATAGATACATTGTATTTCATTATCTCTTTCTATATACACATGCAAGTTCACTTGCTTTCTAGTTGTGATAGCAGAAGTTTACATAGATCAATACATGCAACAAGGATGATTGGTGCAGTACCTCTTACCAATCCCACAAGGACTCCTAGGGGCATCCACTTTCATGCACTACAAGTGTTATTGTTTAATTTTTCATAGCACATTAGTATATCAGATTATACACACTTTGACATACTTTATATCTTTCTAACATGCTAACAGGTGCTTCATGTGCAATATTTGATTTTTAGGTCTATTTGCCACCATGGTTATCTACTATCTTTCTTGTCACTGTTTTTCATTGCTTGTCATTATATGCCATTGTTTGCGGGATTTTCCCTATGTCTTGCTTGTTCTTTGATTGCTTGTATGCTTTCGACCACTATGGCCTCGATTGTCTTGTGACATTGTGAGTGATGTCCCATGTTTGTAACCCACTTTTCGTGGTCTACATTTTTTAATTGCGTATTGTATTATTACTTGCTAGCTTACATTTTATCTTCTACATGCATGTTTATCTTGTTTGCACTAACACTTGTTTCCAGCCACATTTTTTACGTGTGCCTTGGTTTCCACCAAGCACATTTCCTCCCCTTGCAAGGCATCGGTTTTAACTTAGTGGTTAGTCCTCCTTTGGGCCGCATACTCCTCATGATGTCACATGCACCCCAAATGAGGGGGGTATCATTAGGTGAATCAATCACCCCATACAATAGTCTATAGTCATAGTTCATTACAAATCAGTTCATAGTCGCACAATCTTCATTCTCAGCAACGGCCCAGATCTTGACTTGGGTCCTTAGCACAACAATGAAACTAGCACCCAGACTTGAATAGTAACACCTGGGTACCCCTGAACCTTCTTGGATGCCTGTGACTAGGGGGAAGTTACACAAATTTTTTAGTTCAGTTTTCAGCAGCTTACACAACAAATTTTACAGGACAGACAGTCCTTTAACACTTGGCATGCATGCACTACACTTTCTTTTCTACTTCTGTGTTGGATCAACCTTGTATTTTTACACACCATCTATAGTGGTGTCATACTTTGGGAAGCAATTAAAGGATGGAGGATGACACCAGACTTTTATCCCTACACTCCTTCCGTTCTTAGTGTGAGATCACCCAAAAAACTCGCACTCAGTGCAACTAGTGTGAGATTGCCCAAAAAACTCGTTCTTCTACAACATATTCAGGATATTTTATACACTCTTTACTCATCATAAATCAGGAATACATGTTCCTTTTCACATTTTTACATACTTTTTACTCATTTGGATTGAAATTTTCATATACGCCTATTTGACTACTTGTTCGTTCTTCTCTTTTACAGGTCTATCCTTATGGGAAGTGGTAGTCACATCAATCACATCATCAAACAACAATCAACATCAACAATAGGTACAACTTGACATCTACACACATGATTTCACCCCTAGGGTCATCATCATCATCATTTTCACTTCCTCTTTTCTAGCCTCCACGCTTCATTTTTTTATCACTCCACGCTTTTCCTTATCTCTCAGCACACTTTTCACCATCGATCTACATGATTATCAGGTACAAATATCTTATCTACTTTATGTTATTGAGAATTCAATCAACAACATAAAATGGGGGCAAATGTAGAAACTAAATCATGCACTTTGGGTATCTATCTAGTCCTAATCACATACTACTATTCATATGATTCCTACGTGAGAAAAGTACTAATTGATCACTATCTTTGGCCATCTTTTCTTGCTTTCTGTTATCTCTTTTGGTCTTACACTCCTTACCTAGTCTATCTTTTCATACTTTGACATTTATCACTCTAGACACCAGTGCCCAGGTGCCCCCGTCCCCTTTGGGTGCCCCCGACCTCTTTGTACTTTTCTTGCATCTTTTGGGTCTTTTCTTGCTGTTTGGGCATCTTAGTTTCTTAGTAGTCAGCCTTTTAATGGTTAATTATGAAATTCAAGCAAGGGAATTATATAAATACAAACCTATGTGATCATAATAAAGGACTAAGCACTAAACATTAACTACCACTACCTTAGGTTGCATTCCAAGAGCATTTAAGCACCCATATAGCTCCACACAAGGGACAAGGGACTACCATTTCTAAATACACACACATGAGAGGAAGTTCATTATTTCATGCACACATCTATTTACATTTTCTACATCTAGCTATTACTTGCTATCAAGTGTGAAACTTACAAGATCCATCTAGGGCATGATTTTGACACACACACACAGCGCTATATTGGGTGTGAGATGTAGTGTGATGTTCGGTCATAAGTTCACTTTGTTGACAACCGAGGATAGTCTGACCCCTCATTTTGCATCTTTCTTTCTAGGATTTGATGTGGTTTGAGGGTATTACAAGTGCTTCTTTCTGATTATAGGTTTTAGGTGAATAACAAAGAATTCTAGTGAAGTAAAGGTGATCAAAGGAGACAACTAGCAAACATCTAGTGACCCAAAAAAATTGGATTCCACATCTTATGAGAAGTCACGACTGCCTAGAATAGGTCTTTAGTGCCCCTGACCCTCCATAGGTACCCTGGTCCTAAAATTTTTGACACTCCTGCAAATTTCTAGGTTTGATTGTGACACTCTGAGTTCTTATTCCAATAGTTTTCCAGCTTGGCATACCTTTTGGATTATTGTGAACCAACAAAGTACTTTATTCCCTTCATTTGCAACTAGGGTTTTAAGTTTAAATTTCTTATTTGCTTGGATCAAATCTATACTTAACTATCTATATCATAACACTGTTACATAATTAGGATTAGGAATTTATTTATTCAATATTTTATTAATCATCATGTAAATCACCATCACAGGTTAAAATGTAATGTCCCCTTTCCTATGCCAAAAGGCCAAGGGCCAAGTCGAGTCCAAACCATGGTCATACCCAAGGGGCTGTGGAACTGGGAGATATTAGGAAGGGGCCCCGTGGTTATAATATCCAAGTTTCACATTTGGGGGTCACTTTTGGACCATGGCGACACAAAAAGGAAAAAGTAAATTTAGTTACTTTTATTTTATTGGCCCCTCCATGGAATGAAATGCATCTAGGGTTATTGGGGCTATTTTGCCATGGAGAAGTATATAAGGAGCTGGGAGAGAAAGGAAAAGGAATTTTGCATACATTTTAATTACCTTCATGTGTAACTGCTGTTTGCACATCTACAACTTGTGGAGTGAAATCCCATAGGGACCCTAGCTTTGGTGGTGAGAGATCTGTCCCTAGCTAGTAGGGCACTCTTTGGTAGTGAGAGATCTACCCTATTTTGTCATCTTGGAGCCACTTTTGGGGCTATGTTACAAAGATCTTATCAAAGGTTTCAAAGGATGGATTTTGAGGGTTTTGGGGGAATTTGGGGAAGATAATAAGAGGGTTTCCAAATCAGATTTATGACAGCCATTTGGGTAGGGCTTAGCATCACTTTGAAGGCATCGTCAACAATTTCCAACCCTTTTCCAAGCTAGGTGGCTTGCAGCCTTTATTTGAAGGGTATCTAGTTGCCCATTTTTAGATCTGAAGGTTGAAATATCATTCCCTATATCTGTTAATATTATTTCCAAAGTCTCATAATTTTTTCTCTTGTATTTGGAGAGTTATGAACCTTTGAAGTTTTCCAGCTGTTTAGGGCATGTTGTACTTTTTTGGCAGCATTTTAATTTCTGTAAAACTCCAGAAATAGTTTTATTATGTCGTTTATAATAATATCAATCTTTCTTTAAATTTTCAAGTAATTCTAGTGGATATTTTGGGAGATATTAATTTTCTTTAGTTCACTGTCCTTACTGTAAAAATCTACAAAAATTAGTATTTTATTTGGCTACAAAATTTCGATACTTGGTGCTTTGTTAAGTGGTATCCCATAAGAGATATTTCAGTGGTATCAAAGTAGTTGTTTCTCCAGCCTGTTGGGATTGAAAGATGGGGGAAAAAGACAGTGAGGATATAGGTGTAGATATGATGAAACAATTGTTCACCAACATGGTAAAGTAGTAGGAGACTACTAATCTCTATTTGAGCCAGCTCAATGAGATATTAGCATAGGACATGTTTGATACTCATGCGGAAAGAGGAGAAAATAGAAATAGGGGACAACATTGTCAAAGAGGTGAGGGTGGAAATTCAGGGAAGTGGTCCCCCCATTCTTCTACTGGGCCTTTGGGGTTTCACGAACCTTCTTTCTTGAAGGATCCGAAAGTTTCATAGGTATGAAAGCCAGGAGATATTGTAGATGAGGAGTCTTGTTGGGAAAGGTACCATACCTTAAGTGATGGATTTTTTGATAACATGCCATTCCAAGAATATTTCAAAATGAATATTGGCAGCAGGCCTAGGAGAGATTACTAGGTACAGGTACCAGAGATGTAAAGGAGGTCGAGACAGATTTTTGTTCCACACTTCAACAGTTCTAAGAAGTGTACTACATAGTCTTGGGTGTAGAATTTGAAGAGATAATTTGACTTGAATCCTATGCATGAGGAAGATGCAATTAAGTTTGCAATCTTACATCTAGAGGGAGACACTCATGATTGGTGGCATCATGGGTTGATTACACAGGGACACATATACATCATAAATTATGCAGAGCTCACAAAGAGGCTAGTAATCAGATTTGATAAGAGGGACCCCGACAAGTATTTTAGAGAGTTGACTCATTTGAGGCAGACTGGTTATGTGGATCAATATATCACTTATTTTTAGAGACCATCGGTCATGGTCCCTGATGTTACAGAGATGAGGTTGATTTCCCTATTCACAACAGGTTTAACAGACACTCTCACTAGATTTATGAGGGAGTTTGAGCCTTCTTCGTTGCATGAGACTATTAGGAGAGCTCATGACTTGGAGTTATCCACTCCTAAGTCGAGGTTTCCACCTTGAGTTCAACCTAAGGGTTTCCCTTCTAGAACCAAGGGTTCACAACCAAAGGTACCTCCACCTACGAAAGATACAGCCTGGAGACCATTCAGATCTAGAGAGGACATGAAGGAATTGAGGTGAAAGAAACTATGTTTTAATTGCCACACACCTTGGGTTCCAGGACACGATTGCAAGGGTAGAGTGAGGGCCCAATTCATAGAGGTATTTGAGGAGAGTGATGGTGACGAGGAGTTAGACACACAGGGATTAGTGGATGATGATGTGCTGAGGCATTAGATAGTGCAGGTGTTGAGTAGGATAGTGAGACTTTTCCCCAAGAGACTATCGCCACCTTGTCTAGTACCCCGAGGTACAAGGCATTCAGAGTTAGGGGAGTTTTGCAGGGACAACGAGTGGTGGTACTCATTGATAGTTGGGAAACCCAAAAATTTATTGATTCCTCATTGGTTGAGATGCGAGGGTTACAAATAAAGGAATTTGAGGGATTTAATGTGGTTGTAGCCAATGGGAATTCTATGAGATGCACATGATTGTTTCCCCAATTGAGCATCATGATGGATAAATATACAGTTACCAATTATTTCTATATTTTTGGTATTGAAGAGACCAACATAGTGCTTGAGGTATAATGGATCCATTCCCTTGGTTTAGTTTCAGACTAACTTCCAGACGATGGAGCTGAAGTTTAAGTCCAAAGGGAGGAATGTGATCTTGAGGGGATTATCTTTAGGGGCACCTTGAGTTGTTACAACCAAGAGGATTGAGAGGATCTATAGGCATGAAGGGGTGGATTGGGAAGTACATTGTTTGGTTTAGACCAAGAAATCAGAGGATGGACAACAAGAGTACCATGTGGATATACATGGCTTATTAGACAGACATAGTGTAGTGTTTGGTGACATACCTCTAAGAATACCTCCAGATAGGATATTTGAGCATGTGATTGAGCTCGAGGATGATAGACTAGTGGTTACTTCTCCTTAATGTCACCCCAAATGGTTTAAGGAGGAGATTGATAAGACTATACAGGAGCTCATTGATATGGGGCATATTAGACCGAGTTCCAGCCCTTTTGCTTCTTCGATGGTATTGGTGAAGAAGAAGGATGGGACCCTGTAGATGTGTATGGACTACCGTGCTTTGAATAATAAGACAATAAAGAACAAGTATCCCATACCACACATTGATGAGTTGCTGGACGAGCTACATGGTGAAATCTATTTTTTTAAAATAGACTTGCGTTCAAGATATCATCAGATCAAAGTCAGGGAGAAGGATGTGCATAAGACAACTTTCAGATGCCATTACAGTCACTTTGAGTTCTTGGTGATGCCTTTCAGATTATCTAATGCTCTAGCTACATTCCAGTATTGCATGAATCATGTGTTTAACCACCACTTGCAGAATTTTTTATTGGTTTTCTTTGATGATAGTTTAGTCTACAGAAGGACTTGGGAGGACCATATCAGGCACCTGGATGAGATATTGGGGATATTAGAAGCTAATTCATTATATGCGAAAGAATCTAAGTGTGAGTTCGACATGACCAAACTTCTATACTTGGGATATGTAATTGGTGGGGGTACAATGAAGGTGGATAGAGAGAAGATACATGCAATCCTAGATTGGCTGCCACCTAGGAAATTGACACAATTGAGAGGATTCGTGGGGTTGCGCACATACTACCGGAGGTTCATGAAGAATTTCTCTCGGTTGACTGCTCCATTGACTGATTTGACCAAGAAGGGGGATTTTGATTGGTTAGATGTAACACAAAACATTTTTGATCACCTCAAGGAGGTGATGAGTTCGTGTCCCATCCTCGCATTACCAGAATTCTCCCGCCCGTTCATTATAGAGTGTGATGCATCAAGAGAGGGTGTTGGGGCAGTTCTCATGTAGGATAGGCATCCCATCGCCTATGAGAGTTGGAAATTGAAACCCATGGAGAGAGGGTATTCAATTTACGAAAAGGATATGTTGCCCATTATGCATGCTTTGTCCAAATTTAGACAGTACCTTGTGGGCAAAAAATTCATGGTTTATACGGAACACAATAGTTTGAGGTTCTTCTTGGGATAGAAGGAGCTCAACGATTGCCAACAAAAATGGGTGAAAAAGGTACAAACATATGACTTTGATATAGAGTACACTAGAGGTAAAAATAATATTGTTGTTGTCACTTTATCTAGGAGGCCTTACCTCACTTCTATGCTTAGTTCTATGTCTGAGATTTCAGTGAATTGGAAGGCTCATATACTTGTTGAGTATTCCAAAAATCAGTTTGCATGTGAGATCATGGATGGTATTATATAGGACGACTGATACATAGTAGTGGATGATCTCATTTTCTACAAGGATAGGATTTTCCTTGTACTAGGATCCAAAATGAAGGAGAAGATCCTTTGAGCAGTACATTATACACCACTAGATGGAAATCCTGGGTATTTCAAAACATCCAGGCTCATCAGGGAGAGATTTTCATGGAAGGGGATGAAGGAAGATGTCCTTAATCATGTCATAGAGTGTATGGTTTGCCAGCAAACCAAATCCGAGCATTCTTTCCCTGTAGGATTACTTCAGCTTCTCCCCATTCTTGAATAGAAATGGGAAAACATATCTATGGAATTTATCATAGGGCTTCCCTTGGTGCATGGGCATAGCTACATTTATGTTGTAGTTGATCGGTTAACTAAGTATGCTCATTTCTTTTCCCTATCTAAGGGGCATGAGGCAGTGGATGTGGCCCGGATCTTCTATACTGGTATTTTTAGGCTACATGGGTTGCCTAAAAATATTGTCAGTGATAGGGACAAGATCTTCATGAGCACCTTTTAGTAGGAGATATTTAGACTAGCAGGTAAAGAGTTGACTCCTAGCACTAGCTACCACCCACAAACATATGGGAAGACGAAGATAGTCAATAAGTGGATAGAGGGATACTTGCAGAGTTATGTGATAGGACACCAATGGGCATGTATTAAATGATTACACATGGGTGAGTATTGCTACAATACCACCTACCAGATGAGCATAGGTATGACTCCTTTCTGAGCCTTGTATGGGTATGACGCCAAGACATTTGTAGATTTGGTATTACCAGATAGCCAAGCTCCCAAAGCTCGAGATTGGTTATAGGAGAACCAAGATATTATGAAGGCTCTCAGAGAGAATCTTCAGAAGGCACATAATCAACAAAAGGTATATGTAGATTGAAATAGGACAAATACTTTTGAGGTTGGGGATCTAGTATTCCTACGTTTACAGCCATATAGGCAGTCCTCACTGAAGCAGAAGGGTGAAGAGAAATTGAAACCATGATTTTATGGTCCATACTAGGTAGTTCGTTGAGTTAGGGTAGTTGCATATGAGCTAGAGCTACCAGAGCACAGTAAGATACATATATATTCTATGTTTCATGCCTTAAGAAGGCACTTGGACAACATATTGTACCATCTACAGAGTTACCGCCACTATATGAGGAGGGGATTTTGGTGCTAGAACCAGAATCCATTATTTAAGAGAGACAAAGGGGGATCAGGAGCAGAGTAATCACCGAGTATTTGGTGTGATGGAAGGGACTGCCACTTGAGGATGCTACTTGGGAGGGAGAGCATATTTTGCAGCATCTTAATTTACATTTTCTTGAGGACAAGCAAAATTTGGGAAGGGAGGACTATAATTTCCCCTTTCCTATGCCAAAAGGCCCAAGGGCCAAGTCGAGTCCAAACTGTGGTTATACCCAAGGGGCTGTGGATGCTGGGAGCTATTGGGAAGGGGCCTTGTGGTTTTAATATCCAATTTTCATGTTTGGGGGTTACTTTTGGACCATGGAGACTCAAAAAGGAATAAAGTAACTTTAGTTACTTTTATTTTATTGTTCCCTCTATGGAATGAAATGCGTCTAGGGTTATTGGGGCTCTTTTTCCATGGAGCAGTATATAAGGAGCTGGGAGAGAAAGGAAAGGAAATTTTGCATATATTTTATTTATCTTCACGTGTAACTGTTGTTTGCACATCTACAACTTGTGAAGTGAAATCCCATAGGGGCCCTAGCTTTGGTGGTGAGAAACCCGTCCCTATCTAGCAAGACACTCTTTGGTAGTGAGAGATCTACCCTAGTTTGTCATTTTGGATCCACTTTCTGGGCTGTGTTACATAGATCTTATCATAGGTTTCAGAGGATAGATTTGAGGGTTTTGGGGGCATTTGGGGAAGATAATTAGAGGGTTTCCAGATCAGATTTACAATAGCCATTTGGGCAGGGCTTAGCCTCACTTTGAAGGTGTCTTCAACAATTTTCAACCCTTTTCCAAGCTAGGTGACTTGTAGCCTTTATTTGAAGGGTATCTAGTTGGCCATTTTTAAATATGAAGGTTGAAATATCATTCCTTACTATCTATTAATGTTATTTCCAAAGTCTCATAATTTTTGCTCTTGTATTTGGAGAGTTACGAACCTCTGAAGTTTTCCAATTGTCTAGAACATGTTGTGGTTTTTCTGGCAGCATTTTTATTTTTGTAAAAATCCAAAATAGTTTTATTATGTCCTTTATAATAATATCAATCTCTCTTTTTAAATTTTCAAGTAATTCGAGTGGATATTTTGGGAGATATTAATTTTCTTTAGTTCGTTGTCCTTACTAGTAAAAATCAGTATTTTATTTTTGGGTGGCAAACTTTCAATATTTGGTGCATTTTAAAGTGGTATCCCATAAGGGATATTTGAAAAAACACCCCTAACAGGTTTTGAATATTCATGCAAGGCACTGCCAAAGGTGAAAAATCACTCAACAAGTGTGTAACTACCTCTATGGGCATGCAAAAATAATATCCAAGTGTATATACACCACTATAAGGGCCTATAAACACACCTTTTAAAAGTCTACAAATAGGCTTGTACCAATGCAAACCAAACAAAACCAAGAAAAAATAAAAAAACCAGCACCAAAGCTATTGAAAACACTAATCTCAACTGAAATAAAATTACAGAATAATAACTAGACAAGCTATATACCATCCCTTCTTGATACCATATTAGAGAAGCACCATGGATATGTTTGGTTCAAATAATGCATAGTGAATGATGTGAGACGTGAATCACTCTGAAAAAAACAAAGTATGCATACATGATTGTAAATTATGAAAAAAAAGTGAGATAATTACAAAATCAAAGAAATATCTCCAACTCAATAATCAAATAGAATAATGCGAGAGATGTACATATAGGATGTGAATGTGTAACATCCTCCTAGAATCATGAAAATCTCCACCTAGAATAGTGGTAACCTCCATACCCGAAATAGCCACTCAACAGACACAGTGGCCAAGGGTAGTAAATACCACTGAAACTAAGACATGTGATCAAGTGTACACCTAAACAAGCATATCCCATAAGTGTAGGGAAACTCCAGTGATGTGGAATATACTAAGTAAGATAATACAATAAAGCAAGAAAAATAATCCTAATCTAATTGTTAGAATCACAGTAACCAATAAATTTGCATCATTACTAAAAGAATAATAAAAACCATAATTGATTGTACCTTTGATATACCTTAAAATATTTTTTCCCATTTTTCCAATGGTCCTCATAAGGATCCTGCATAAATCTAGAAACAATTCCAACTGCATAAAAGTATATCAGACCTAGTGATAGTTAAATAATCAAACTACTAATAAGTTGTCTATACAAAGTAGGATTAAATTTATCACATGCAGGTGTTGGATATAATTTAACACCAACTTCCATAGGAATGATAACATGTTTACAATCAATCATGTTAAAATATTTTAAGAAGGTTAGAATCATATTGTGCCTGAGACACAACAATAGATTTGTGATCTTGGACAATAACCATGCCTAAAAAATTATTCAGTGGTCCTAAATCAGTCATTTCAAAATGTTGTTTTAATTTATCTTTGATTTTAAGAATTAGAAATTTATCACTATTAGTAATCAAGAGATCATCACATGTAAGACAATGATGATATATGGTTATTTTCAGATTTTACAACTAAATCATTATCAACAAAACAATTTTTGAAACCAAGATCTTAAAGGAAGCTATTTATCTTAGCATACCAAGATCTAGAATCTTGTTTAAGACCATACAAATGTTTTTTTAAGTTTACAAACAAATAATTCCTTACTAGATTCTTCAAACCCCTTAGGTTGATGCATGTAAATTTCTTCTTTCAAAGCACCATTTAAGAAAGCATTCTAACATCCACTTGGTGAATCTATGATCCATGTTGAACAGTTTTAAAGCTAGAAGAATTATGGCAGTGCTCATTTTGGAAATAGGGGAAAGGTTTCAACATAGTCTAAATTAGGTTTTTGAGTAAAACCTCTAGCTACTAATCTTGCCTTGAACTTTTCTATCTTAATAGAAGAGTTGTACTTGATTTTATGTAATCATTTGGATCATACAATGCTTATTTTAGGAGGAAGAGGCACTAGTTCTCAAGTTTTATTCTTTATTATAGAATTGTATTCAGATTTCATAGCTTCAATCCACCTTTCATCTAGGATGGATTTTTCAAAAGATTGAGGTTCAATCTCATACAAATTTGACAAGGCATGATAAGTATGTTGATTGTAAGTCATCTTTCTCAGATTATTAGGCTAAGAAATAGAAACCAAAATTTGAGCCCATTTATGAATTATAGACTGAGACATAGATTGAGAAGACTCCTCCTCAATATCCATCATATCTGAAGAAGGATTCTCATCCTCTTGGAATTATTCTTCCATATTATGTAGATAAGGGTTATTAATATCTAGGGTTTTAGACTCATGAGACATAGAGGAGGAAAGAGAGGAAGAACCAAAAAATGGTTTCTCAAGAACACAAACATTCCTATTTTCTATGATCTCATGTTTGAATGAATCATATACTCTTAATCCTTTTGTGCGACTGCCATACCCAACATAGATGTAATAATAGGACGTAGGATCAAGTTTATGTATTTTAACTTTAGGAAAAAGAAGGGAAGCATGACTAAAAAATAAATTTAAATGAGAGATATCATGTTTCTATTTGTTCCATACTTTAAGAGGTGTAGTTTGATGTAAGTATTTAATAAGAACCCTATTTAGAATGTGGAAAATAGTATTCATGGCTTCAACCCAAAGAAACTTAGGCACATTAGAAGCATGAAGCATGGTCCTAGCCATTTCTATTATGGTTTTATTCTCCCTTTCAACTATGTTGTTTTACAGTGGGGAATATGGAGTTGTTAACTCTCTCTTAATTCCATAAGACATACAAAAATCATCAAAATTCTTATTCACATACTCAGACATTATAAGTTCTTATTATTTTAATTTTTTTATTAGTCGTGTTTTGAAATAGGGCTTTAAACTCTTGAAATTTAGACAAAACACCAGACTTTATCTTAATTTAGTATTATTAGAAGACTGAGAAGGGGTGGGTGAATCAATCATACAAAAACTTTTACTTCATTTACCGTTACATACATTCATCATTCAAAGAATCCATTCAACATCTATAAACAATGTGAGCTTATTAAGTGTGAATCAACCATTTACAAGTGCATAAGATAAGAGAGAACACCTTTACACAAGATATAATGTGGGAAAAAATTTATGGGAAGAAACCCCACTGAAAATTATCTTATATTACACATAAAAAAGGACTTTCATGAATATTACACATCACACAAGATTTGTTTAGTGAAGCACCACTTTATAAGGAGCACCCACCCTTATTTAGTATAACACCCACTAAACAAGGAGGATACTACCCCAAAAGATGATCAAGCACCCAATAAACCATCTGAAGATGAATAAAACTTAAGTATTTTTTCTTCCACAATAGATTGTGATCACAAATTCAGCTCCATGCACATTAAACTCTCTCAAAAAAGCTCTTCTTCCACTTCACTCAAATATGTTCCTTCATTTGTTGATTAGGTGTAATGAGCTTGAACATCTTATCATCTATATTTATCATGCCTTCATTCCTCTTCTTATATCTATCCTTGACCCCTATATATTCTTCTTATTCTTTCTCTTTCTCGCTCACATCCCCATCATCTCAACACACACAAATGAGCAAAATACACTAGCCTTATATACATGATTCTAGCTTATAACACTCTTAGGTCATCCAAGACCATATAGGTTGGTCTTATAAACTTAAAATCATATCAAAAACATCATATAAAATCACTCCAGGAGGCCATATAGGCCAGAAAGGGTCACACCATCAATAAAAAATATGAACTAGCATAATACATCTCAACTAGACATAAAACACTAGGTCTTCTTCACAAACGAATCCATCATGAACATTACATGCATAGAACAACATCATTAAGGAACCAAAGGATTTGATAACTTCAAGTACATCCTCACAACATCACCAATAGGATCAGGAACCACTAGAACCACTTTATTCAACTTGGAGCGCACCACTTTGTAAGCAATTCAATTAGGTCTTCAATCACCTAAAAACCAGTTCACAAGAGTGAAAAATTCACATAGAAAAACCACCTATCAAGATGACTTGTAAATATGAATGGATTCACCATGAAACCAAATCAATCTCCAGGTCCATGAGACACCACCAAACAGGGCAACATACACTAAAACCTTCATCTCTTCTAACTCACTCAAGCATGTTGATCATGCCCAGAAATAGGTCACCAAAACTGAGATGGTTCACATACCAAATCACCTTTCCAAGGAAAAAAACATAAATTAATGGAAATATCATGATGTCTAATATTCAAAAAAACTTTCTTCATCCATCAAATCAAGGCATAAGGCATTCAAACAACTCCATCTCTTAAACTTCTCAAACTAGGATTAAGCCCTCAATAGCTAGTCTTGAGTACAACATGCAGAAACACCTCCAAGTCCACTTTAAAGCATTGAAACAACTTTGAAAAATTCATTAGGAACTTAACACACCTCTTCAAGACATCACAATGGATAAAATCAACCAAGCACACCTGTTCCATGACACCTTCTTGAGAGGCTTAATAGGGCTAATTAGACCAAGAGTACTTCAACATAAAAAATCTCATCAGACCATTACAAGAGCTCAAAAACCTCATATCAGATTTTTAACAACTACTTATGATCATCAAATGCTTCTACAACAAGTAAAACAACTCATCTCAACTCAAACCTCCATGACTAGTTTTTAGCCTTTTAGGCCAAAAGCGGGTAGGGTAAATTGAAGGACATGTAACTCAAAATTTCTTCACACAACCTGATTTAAAATTATCATGGATACTTATCACACCTCCCAAGGTATTTGGAACAATTCACTTATTTTCATGAAATCTCCAAGTCATCCCCAAAACAACAAATCTCCATAAAATAAGGGTTTTCCTCCATCTTGCTGAAACACCTAGAACATGAAACCACCACCATCAAGATCCTTGAAGATTAATATAAAAAATTAAGTCATAATACCATATTTCCTAATCCATTTGGATCCCAAAAAATTCATCTTTCCTCCATCGCTTTAGAACTAGGGTTTAACTAGGGTTTTAGACTACCTCTGCAACTTAACAATTGTTCATAAAGCTCTGACATCCAAATGAATTATCTATTCTTGAAAAATACTCTTGAATACATTCTTGATCATCCCAAAAAGTCTCAGGTTCCCATTTATATATTAGACGTGTGGGTGAGCATTCAAAGAAAATCATCGAGTTGGTTTTTTACTTTCCATGAACTCGGTAGAGCCAAAAACAACATATCTTGCTTTATCTTGATCCTTTTGACCTAAAATTTGACCCATAACACTATTATGACCCCCTATAACTATTCCAAGTCTCATTTTTACCTACACACTTATGTATATCTCCAACCACTAAGACTTACCCATGAAAACATGCCTTGTTCTCAAGAAACTTACTTCAATGAACCTTGAACATACATTAAACCTATGAATATTGATCTTAGCTGTCTTCAAAAATTCATATGTAGTGTCACAAAAAACCTACTATGATTAAAAATGACTTCCATGCTCCATATCTCATGCCACTATCTCATCCTTCTTGACCTAGGTCTAGGAATAGGCCTATAATGACCTTAATCAACACACATTTCTCATGAAATTACCATAATGACCTCTTACATACTCATTAACACCTATTACACATGTTATGGAACATATTTGACATCATGAATACATATTATAACCTTTGACCAACTTTGGATCTTCATACCATGACCAAGATCATGTCAAGACATCATAAAAACCACACCAAACTAGACACTACCAATCAACCTTCATCAAAACTCATGGATGACACCTTATTCATCTAGAAACACTTTGACATTAATGTGTCACTTGACATCAATGAAAAGCATAGAAACAATGCCCAAAAAGTATGACCAAGTCATTCTAGACAATTCATCAATGAAAATTATAACATACAAGGATCCACCAAGAGAGGGTACTTCCAAAGGACCTATTACATCATTGTGGATTAACTCAAGCAAGTGAGAGGAATTAGACTTGTGATGTTTTATAAAGGGTTCAACATATTTCTTACTACGCCAGTAACTTTAACAAGATCCATGGTCTAATTTCATGTTAGGGAGACCTATCACAAGGTTAAGATGATACATTTCATATAAAATCTTAAATTTCACACGCCCAAGACTTTCATGCCAAATTTGAACAATATTGCAAAAATAATAAGAAAAATATGTTTCAACAACAAATCCATTAAAGATATACAAACCATTTTTCTATATACTAGTAGCAATAACAATACCAAGTTTATTATTCACACACCATTTATATTTCAATAACATAACTTTACAATTTCCTCTAGTTAACCGTGAACAAGATAAAATGTTCTTCTTTAAGTTAGGAACAAGTAAAACATTTCTAATAGTTCCATTTTCTAACTTAAAACTTCCATAACTTTCCAACCTGATGACAAAATTATCTCCTAGATATATATATTTTCATGACATTCCAAAACATCTGAAATAATTTCATGAATATAGGTCATGTGCCTATAGCTACCACTATTTAGGATGTATTCATTGTCATTAGAAGTTGGGGAGAGCGGTATAAAGAGAAATAGTTTGTTCAATATTATTAGCTTGGTTTTTATTTTGACTCTGGTTTTTGTTCTTCTTTTTATTGTTGAAGTTCATACCTTTAGAATTTTTATTAAACTTATTTGAATTATAATAAAAATAAGTTGATTTATGACCAACTTTACCACACTTAGAGCAAGATCCATCAAACTTAAATTTAAAATTTTGATTATTCAAATTACTTCTAAACTTGTATTTTAAAGTTTGATTTTTGATTAACATTGTAATTATTCTGATCTTTAACAAATTTATGATTTTGAGAGAATAGTGCTTGAGAGCCATTCTCTTTTAAATCAAAAGTCTCCATTACTCTTTCTTCTTGAATCAGGAGAGAAGATAGAGTATCCAAATCAATAAATTCATATTCATTTTGATATTTAGAATTCAAAATAGATATATAGTTCTTGAATTTTTCATGTGTGTTGATTTGAATAATGAAATATGGCAATTTATCTTGAAATAACTCACAAGTGCAACCATCTAACTGTTCTTTAATATTATTAATTTTTAGCTAAGTAATTAACTATATTTCCATCTCCTTTCATTGGAGTTGTAAACAATTCCATGATAAGATTAATTATCTAGTCTAATGAAATAAGATGAAAATATAGTTAATTGTTTACACAACACACAAAAAATGTCACACAACAAGAAAAAGTCACACAAGATTGGAAAACACTTGAAAAATCTGTAGATGACCAAAAAAACACAATTCCAATCACTCAAAAAGTTGTAGAAGATATGAAAAAAACATAAAAAACATTTTGATCTTCCTCAATTATTTACGACTTAAAAAACTTCCATATTTAACTTATTTCACATGGAATTGGAGTTTTTCACCTATAAACCTTGAAAAATATATGAAGCGAAAACAAGGTTTTGTGGGTTTTGAATTCTTTTAAGGAATATTTTTCCAACCAATCCACTGATGAATTTTACCCTAAAAAACAAATTTATCATGCACAACCACAATCATCCAACTTTGATACCATGTTAGGAAAGAGGGGATAAATAATAAACACATATTAGATATCCACCATGAGTTTTCCAAGGATTATAGTTTATGATTGTACAATAAATTATAAAGAATTAAACCATAGATTGCATGAATAATAGTGAAATTAAATAGCCCATAACACATAATAATGAACACACAACACAAGATTTAAGTGGGAAACCTTTCGGTAAAAAACCCACTAAAAATATCATTTATATTTTTTAAGAATTGAATTTCATCCAACACTCTCACTATTTCCATAGATCCCCAATAGTTACACCTTATCAAAGGTATTACAAACTGTAAACACCAATTTCTCAATGTAGAGTACTAGATCTCATATTTCACATTCATGATTCTTGATTTTGCTTGTATATAACTCACATCATGTATCATGATTTCTCATAACAATCTCAAATAATATCACCTTTTTTATACAAGGTGGGTGGCCAGTTGTATGGGCCACTCTTATAATTTGAATTTAAACATCTTTCGATGTAGTATGGGGATCCACCATCTTATGTTTTAAACATAAGTTATAAGCTAAAGTTCTTAGTTTTTGGCGGGTTTTTATTTAAGTGGTTTCCCTCTTAATATTACAAATGCTAACAAGGTGGAATCTAGAAGATAAATGGAGGCAATGATGAACGTATATTATGACGACAAATAGAGATAAAACCATGCATGAGTATAAATAAGTGAACATAATGATATAAGTAGACATAATAGGTAAATTGCATGAACAAAAGGAAGAAACAAAGAAATGATCATGGAAATTTGACATAATAATGACATCTCTCAAATTTTGTGGTCTATCCTACATGACCAAGTCTAACCACACAATCCCAATAGGCTCCTTGAGGCACCTGCTTAGGAGGAAAATACATTAGCATCCCTACACAAGAGAAATAGTTAACAAGTGTAAAAAATGAGGTGTATACATATGCCCCAACCAAAGATCAACGCGTATCACAATAGTGAAGAATGATATGGTCATCAAAAAAATATCTATACAACACCTAAAATTGCAAGTAATGTTGTAAGTAAAGTAATAGTATAAATGTTGTAAATAAATAAGGAACACCACCAAATGAAATATACCTACCTCATACTTACATGTCATTATCATCCACCTTGCCTATGAATAACACAATAGATTTTTGGAACCCAAAAGAAGGAAGAATAAACTCAAACACTACAAATTAATTATTAAAATAAGTCATAAATTACCTAGCTAGGAGGCCATGGGGATGATGTAGCTGAGTGTCATAATGAAAAAGAAGTGTGAGAAAATAATTTTTTTATCATATATTTATAGAGATATGTTTAATATGTCAAAATGATTGACTCGTAACCATGATAGTGACACATTTTTTGGAATGTTTTTAAGGTTTTTTATGTGAAATATATGAACATTTGAAGATAGGTAGGAAATTGTGGAAAAATCAGTTATAAAAATTTCTATAAATAGTAAAGGGAAGAAGTTATTTGCCACTTTGATAATTGAGATTAAGATAATTTAAGCTCTAAGATTATTGAATTTGAGAATATCATTGATGCTGGTAAAAGTACAAGGAAGTGGTCAAGGTGATCGAGATGGGGCATATAGTGGTGTAAATGTTATGGTAGGTATTATATTTAAACTGGGAAAGAGTAGATAGGAGAAAAATAGAAAAATTTGTGTTGGGGAAAATTTAGCTAGTGAAATTTCTCCCAAAGATAGTCAAAATGTAGATCATGCCAATGTCTAGGTGGATTTGGGAGAATTTTTAATTTTAGAGTCATTAGGATGAGTTTTGTGAATTTAAGGATATGAAGGGTCACACATCCCTCAAACAAAAATATCGGCCATGCTAGACATGCCCATTGCATTAGGGTTGATGGCATCAAGTGTTTAAAGTATGGTTGATGGCATTTGAGCCTAGGTGTCTGATGCCATTTAAGTAGTGAAATTTTCCATGATTATTGATGGAATTTTGTCTGGGTGGCTGATGTAGTAGAGAAAAATGTAGATTTATCTTGGGGGATAATTTTTTATGGATTTGTATGGCCAATAGTGTTTGAAAATGATCTAATTATTTGCTTTTTAATGATTTAATTTATATTTTTTATGATTAATTTTTATTGAGATATGATGGGTGTATATTATTATATTTTTTACAGGTTCCAAGGAGGCTATGAATATTGAGATAACTGGATGTAGGATGGCTACTAGAGTCATTGTGTGGTTTATCTACACAGGATGTATCATAGTTACACAACCTCGATTTTGGTGGAATTATGAAGCTGGCATGGATCCAATTGGATCCATATAGGATACATATTTTTTGGGACATTGTGAGTTTAGTTCCAACACTTACATATAGATGGCCAGAGGGTATACCATAGAGGTGGTTATCATATTAAAATGGGTTCATGTAATTCTTTGATTGTTAATTCAGGGTGTTCAAATGTTTTGGAATGTTCCTACCAATACAACAGATAGAAGGTAATTGACCTGTGGGTCAATAGTAGTGATGATTATCATCCAAGATCACTTATGGTTCAATTGAGTGTCATGATTTTTGTTCAGATTCTGGATATCTAAAGGTGTTCATTGGTATGGTTGTGACATAGATATTGTGCCACAAGATAGATGGAGTAGTGTTTTTATTTATGATTGTGGCATGTAGGGATGCCTTGAAGTTAGGAATTTAGTTCATTGAGGGACTGTCACCTAGGTATTACGAGTACATGAACTATACGTGATTTGATTGAGGTAGAATGTGGATGTGGGGCCCATTATGATTTTTTTAGTTTGGATATATGAGTGCTTCCTAATGTACAGTCCCATGAGACACCACTAGAAGTAGTAAGGGATGCCTTGAGCATATGACAGTGAAAGACAGTCTCAATAATGAGAGTATTTTGATATTATTCACTTATTCATGTTATGCAAGATCAAGTAGTATGGGATCCTTATAGAGATACTATAGATTGGTTGTATATTTAGGATATGAAATTGAGGGTTGAAGTTATTAGAGAGATCACATGGCATTATAGGTGGTGGGTAGAGATGGACCCAGTTGATAGAGTTAGCTTATATTTTGGGTTCTTGGATCATGTAGTACTATTACCCTTTTTAAATTATGGGAAATGAAATTATAGAGAAAGGATGGAGATTAGGTCCAATATCATATATTCCACCATTAAGGCCACATAGAGTTAGGTGTGCCCCATATTCAGGTTCTAAGAGGTAGCAATGTATGGGAGAATGAAGAGCAAAGGGTCCAGAGGAGATAGAGGTGGGGGAGAATCCTAAGAGAAACTATTATGAGGAGAGAGTATATACACATAGTGATGACACCATGATTGGTGGTTAAAAATATCCATAAGAGCATATTTTTGAGCTCTAGGCTCATAGATTGTGAATTACATGATGTCATTGCCTAGGTAAAGAGAGAAGGTTCTAAGGGCATCACATATGATATTGGTGCATTGATAGAGGTGGGAATAATTAGTAAGATCCCACATATTAATATATATTGATGATGGGGCAATTTTAGGATGTCAATAAGACACAAACATCATAGTTGAGTAACCCATTGAGCTAGGAAATATTCATATTGATTTAGGTAAATGATATAGTAGATATTTATGATAGATTATTTTGATTGATGTATATATTTATAATGAGTTATATGGTCTTATTTTTTTAAAATCAGACTATATCCAAGTGGCACTCATTGATTGAGGGTGCACCACAAGATCTTAGGTGGAGCAGTAGACCTAATAGATACATTTTTGATGGTTGATCCTATATTAACAAATATCATAGATTGAGTGAGTAAATTTAGGATTATGGGAGAGGAACAACATGAGATTTAGATGTTTCAGGATTCTCAAGAAGTTATAAATGCAACAAAAATGACTACATTGGTGTAATATATTCTCTATGCACATGCAACATTGGGACGAGAGAAGGCAGTGTGACTGTCAGATGCACATGCAGTGGCTACATACCAAGTGATAGATGTGGCTCAAATTTCGGAGTGATAAGTTCAAGATGTTGGAGGAAAGAGAGAGGTTATAGGGGATTGTTCTAGATTCACATCACTAGTATGATCCCTACGTGTGATGAGTCGGGCACCATAACCTCAAAGCATCAGAAGAGATCTAATTGAGGGAGAATATGCTTAAGTGATGGATGATGTATTTTTTTAGATATATATTGTATTTTATTTGTATTAAATGATTTATTTTGAGATATATACTAGATAAAATTGTTATATGTTTATGTGATGTTAATGCATGCTTACTTCTATGATTCCATTTTCTTATTTGTGTAAAAATATATGAATATTTATGGCTGAGAAAAATGAAATGATACATTTTTAAAAATGATGATATTAAATTAGGTAATATGTGTAAGATAAAATTAATATTAATAAGATGGGGACCAAGTATAGGGCTAGCCTAAGTGATAAGAGGTAGACCTAAGAAAAAGGTGATAGATAAATTACCAAATTAATTGAGGTGGGAAGAAATGGCTGTAAAAATCCAAGTGATAGGTGATAGATAAATTATGAAAGTATCTAAAGTAGGAATAAAAAACAAAGAGGGATGAATACACCCAAGTGAGAAGGAAGAACCAAGTGGGAAGGAAGGACCTAAGTAGGAAAGATAACCCTGAGTAGAAGAAGTAATAAAGAAATATGAGGCATGACAAGTAAATTGATTGAATAAAGGAGAATGTGTGAAATATTAACACATTTCATTTATGATGTCAATCAATTGATGTTGAATTTAGTTTTGAGTATGAATCATGCGGTCCTATAAGTTGTCCTGAATAACGTTGATACCACGATGAACCTTATATCTTATAGTAAAGAAAGTTTCATCAATCCATTTAGTGATTCACATGAGAACATCATGGTGAATATCATCAAGGGAGGGAAGAGTGGGGGAATAATAAGTAATGTGAAAACTAAATTATGACATGCAAGGTTGTTTTCATGGTGGAGGGGATTAAGCCATTTTATTAGATGCATAAGGAGAATGTTTTAGGAATCAATGCTTGTAAGAAAATAACTTGACAAGTATCATTTGTATGTGTGAAAAATACATGATGATAGAAATATGGTGGTATATAAGAAGAGGTTTGAGTGTATGTTTTTATCTCACATAACCTCTATTTATTATTTCTCATATGTAATTGATAAGATATAAAATTTTATATATCATGCATACAAGCCTCATGTCATGTGTAATTATTTTCATCCACATGTGGTATGGGATCCATAATGGCCAGAAGAGCTAGAGGTGATTTTGGGGAGGGTAAAATTGTAGTAATGTATGGTGAAGTGGAAGGAGGAGGATAAGGAGGATATTGTATAATAGGTGTCATGGAAGTAGAGGAGCTAGCCAAAGGATCATGTCATGGCTTAGGTATTGGGTCACTAATAAAAGTGGTGTAGTTCATGTGTTTATCCTTGGATTCAAATTCAAAGAAATAATCATCGCCATCCACGAGATTATCTTATTTAGGGTAAAAAAAAGTAGTCCTATCTCATGAAGAAATAGTGATAGTGTTGATGCTATGAGTAAGGTAGGATTACAATGATTCTTGATACCATAGAATATCTATGTTCTTAACATGGATGTAGAATACTAATAAGGGTCCATCAAGGGTATAACTATCATCATAATCAAGTGTAGTAATGCCAATAACACACGAGTCGATGATAGTCTCAAGATGAACTACATGTTCAATTAGAGGATACTTGGTGTGAGTATTAATGATAGGGAATCAATTAACATCATTATTGGGAAAATGATGTCATAGAGAGGGAGGTAATTGTGAGATAATGAAATTATGAAGATCATAAGTGTTGATTGATTAAGATCATCATCATCCAATTCAAGAAGGTTGGGTAAAGTATATCCCATGACCTCATGATGACCACTCTAGCTGTGAAGGGAGTCTACAAGATAATTAAAGTGTGTAAATTCATGAAAGGGGATAATAGGGATCCCTTCCAAAGTGGGAATCTTGAGGGTTTCACAATTTTGAAAGAGTTCAAATTTCTAAGGTTTAGTGTAACCCTGTACTTTATAAATAGCCCCTAGATGTGTAAAATTCATGCATTGACAGGCCAAAGACACGACTACATGCATGTGGTGGGTCCATGGTCAACCTAAGAGGATATTATAACATAAGGGGAAGTTGAATCTCATGAATTTTATATGGATAGTATGAGGAAGAACATTGATAGGTAGAAAAATTTATCCCATTGGGGGCATCTATTGATAATAATATCCCTAATATGTATTCCTATTGGATTTTTGATTATCAAAAGAATAATTAAGTGTCTTGATGAAATTAAGGAAAGAAACACACATATCATAACATTCATCTATGAGGGATATCTTAACTATATTTTGGCTATTTTGGAATAAGATGAAGAGGGGAGGGTCATCTACATGGAAGATACTCTCATCAGAATCATAAAATTAAGAGGGAAACAAATGTAGTAAGAATAGTCTGTGGAAAGGTAGTTGAAATGGATAGATCTACATATTGGTGTAAGATTATCTCTTGTTAACAATGTATGTCAGGTTTCTACCCCAAATTACGTAAAAGCAGGATAATCATAGAGAAGAGGGATGACACAAGATGCTCACAATGTTTAGAGGAGGTACGAATGAGCTCAAGAAACATATTTTAATTGGGATTCTAGAGAGTTCCGCAAGAGTGTCCTAATATTTAGGGATGGACTATGTAGTAATCTAAACCTAAGTAGGTATTAGTCAAAACAAGTTCTTGAGGAATGGGGCTTGCAAAAATATCTATATTTTGATTTTTTATATCTCTACAAGATCAAATAGGGTAGATGAATCTTCACAAGAACCAATGACATAAGGAGAAAAATAATTAAGATCATACAATATTGTCTATATGGGGGCACAAGGGTCAATGGAGTCTAAAGAGGATGATGAAGTTATAGAAAATATTTCTCATGTAGAAAAATTTAAGTAGGTTCTAATGGAATTTATTTGGACTATGGAATCAAGTATTTAAGTTTGTTCATGGGGGTGTCTATCTTGGAGAATGTGGATATATAGTTTTGTAAACTATGATATGAGTGGAAGAAGGATATGTTAGATCAATATGATCAATAATACATTTGGCACATTGCATGTTAACCCTATTATTTTTAGATGTACTAGTAGATGGGTATGAAGTGGAAACAATGTTGGTGGTTGTGTTTTTGTTCTTAGTAGGACCAAGATTAGGTTGGTAAAACTTAGAGTGATCTGGGAGTGGATCATTATAGAATTTCAGATGTTTTTTGCCTTGATGAACCACCTCATGTAGATTAGATTATTAGAGTTTACCACATGCCTTTATAGCCTCATCTAACCTCTCTTGATTAATGGTATCATGATCAAATTTATTTTTAAGGAGGAAGTTACAAGTGAAGTATTGAAGGACATGACATTTTTCATAAGAATGACCCCAGTTATCATGCAACAAAAAAATTCTTTTATTGTTCCATTAAGGAAGAGGGAAATAAGGGTCTATACCCATGGTGAATGGTTAAGGTAGATGATGTAAAAAATCCTCCTTAAATAGAGGTTGGTGATAATATTTATGGGAGGAAAAATGTGTTTGAGAGTTACCTTATGGCTAGGATCAAAATGATCAATGTTATTGATAGTCCTATTAGAATAATTTACCTAAGGAATAGTGTGTGTGACGCCATAATCAATGACATTATTGTTTTTAAGATGCACAAGAACTTGGATATTCTTATATTGTTGGTAGGAATTTTGAATTCCTTAATGAGGTAATCTTGACATTTCTCTTACTAAAACACTTCCTATAATGTGGTGGGAGAGAAGGATATCACCTTATATTAAAGATGGGGTTTGAGGGTGATCCACAGGGATCTAGAAAAAAACATCACTTCATCAGTTCCATTAGCACAAAGAAGGAGAAATAAGAAAAATGAATAAAGTGAGGTAAAAAGAGGTTCTGGAAGGAACTGCTTCTTTTTGCAAAGCGGAAGTTTCAAAATTTCCATCCTGAAAGGGCTGCGGTCCTAAAACCGCCACCCAGCTAGGGCGGTGGTCTTGAGACCACCGGTTTACTCAGGGTGGCGGTCCTATCACTTTCGAATTGAAAATAAGAATGGAACATGAATGGACACAAAATTGAAGCGCCCAGCCATGTCTCTTCCCTTCCATACCCTTTCACATCCTCCAGTGCACGAGAGGACATGGGAAGGATTATAAATGCATGAAAGGAGCAAGGGAATGATGATTCGAAGATCCAGAGAGATTGAGAAGAAAAGTTTAATGAGAGCAGTGAGCAATATCTTTAGTTTTGAAATGGAATTATAGGAGCAAGGTGTAGAAATAGAGAAAGCAAGTAATTGAAGAGAAGGTTTACATTATTGCTTCTTTTCATACTTATTGTAATTTGTAATTGTCTATATTAGACCAATAAAAGTGGGAAGACAGAGTAGTTTCCCTTCCCGACTGGTTTTCCTCCTTGAAGGTTTCCAAGATAAAAATTATTGGTCTTGAAGTTTGAATTCTTTCCTTCTCTACAATTTCCTTTCTATAGCACTAGATAATCAGTCATGAAGCTCTAATTTTTCAAGAAAATCTGTCGTTTTCCAAAGTTGAAAGTAGAACAACATAATTGTGTGATTCATAGAGTTCCAAAGTAGAAGTTTACGGATCATTTTGGTATCAGAGCTGATTATATATCCAGGAATGTGGTATTCGAATCTTTATTGTGATTTTGTATGACAGTGATAAGGTCCAAAGGTGAATAATTTTTACCTTGCGAGCCAGATATTTCTACGAAGAAGTGGAAAAAGATAATTCAAGCTCAAATGGAGGAAGAGAACTTGGTCCGTAGAGTTGAGATGCTAGAGACCATGATGGATAAATTACATAGAAATGACAAGAAGAGCTTTTAGATATGCAAAAGATGGCTTCGGTTATGCAAGATTCCATGAACTCGGTGGTTCGAGAACTATCTGAAAAATTTGGTATCGGAAAGAGCCACGAAGAGGAAGAATGGGAGGAGCATGAAGATATGCCAATTATAAGCGAGAAGGTAAAATCTACACATACACCTTTTAAAGTTGGAATGAAAGTGGAAATAAAGAATTTTGAAGGACAAGTAGATGCAAAATTATTGAATAAATGGCTAAATAGTTGGAAGTCTACTTTAGTGTGGATAATGTCACTGAGGCACAAAGGATCACCTTTGCACGTCTCAAAATGGAAGGTCATGCTCTGGTTTGGTGGGAAACCCATCTAGCCACTTGTGAGAAGAAGAAACATCATATTATTAGTATTTGGAAAGGTTTTAAAGAATTTATTAGAGCTAACTTCTATCATATTGGCCATAAGACTGACATGATGATTAAGTGGCAGTACTTTAGATAGGGCAATGGTCAAAGCGTACAAAACTACACTGCGGAATTTTGGAGACAAGCCATGTTGCTCAATATGGACTTGGAGGATGAGGACATTCTGACCAAGTATTTGGGAGGACTTCACGCTCACCTTTGGAGGAAGGTAATCTCCACAAAGCCCAATGATCTCAATGAAGCTTGTATACAAGCATACTACATTGATGACAAGAAGAAGCAAGGAGATAGAGCCAAAGGGATATCAACCAATAGAACAACAGGACAAAGAACAAGGGAAGACAAGTAGCAGAGGTAAATGGAAAGGTAAAAATGCCGCTACTACTTTGCATACTTGTAAAGATCCTAAGACTTTCTGTAAGAATTGTGATGTAAATGGACATACTGACGCCACATGTTGGAAGTTGCATCTAGAATTTCACCCAAAGCACCGAACCAAGGATTCCAAGAAATCCATGGCCACTGTGAAGATAAGAAAGAGAGGTGGATATTGAGGATGATTCTTGTAGATGAGAGGCTGGGATGCATGGCCACTAACATGTATGGGGTAGCAGAAGAAGAAGAAGAGATGAGTAAGCTATTTCAAATCTATTAGCATATGGATTTACACACATGCAAATGACATGCAACAGTGTGGGAACGAAGTCCCTCCTCAATGAAGGTGAGGATGCCTTTATAAACTGGACCAATTTCTCGAGCTGATCCTGGTTGGAATTCAAGTACTCCACCTATGACATGGAAATTTTTGTTTTATTGATATGATCAATGATATAAAATTTAGGCAAAGTAATGATACTTGATGTCTCAGATATAAGTTATTTCGAACTTGATGATGGCACACTTTTGACCTTGGCCTTGGGCTTGATTGACACTAATGTGAAAGAAGAAGCTTTATTCGTATGCGGTTTACCAACCGATTGATATAACAAGGAACCTTCCTTTCTTTAAGATAGTTTTGACCTTTGAAACCTCAGTCACCTTGGACTACTTAGGGGCCTCATTTGTCTTGGATTCTTTGGGAGTTTCCTTGGAAACCTCTTTATCTCCCGCCTTAGTGGTATACTACTCATTTTTTTGAGAGCGTATGAAGATGGCGAAGGATTGATTATTCATATCTTCTATAATTTCTTTGTATTTATCTTCCTCATCAGAACGGTACTCAAAGAAATGATTATTAGCTTTCCCCCTTAGGATCTTCAACTTCAGGTTCAGGTGTCTCAGAATCTGGCTCTTCCTCATCAACCTCGGTGACTTCAATCTCATCATCACTTTCTTCAATGACATCACATTTTGAATTATTTCTGGGAGCTTCTTCAATAGCAAGCCTCATTAGAGCACCTGTAATCCTGGGTTTGTTGGGAATGTATAATTTTCACAGGATGTATTTGTAAGGAGTAGGTTTACTACTTTGAACAACTTTATTTTTCAAAGCCAGCACATCATTAGCCAACTTAGCGAGTATAGTTTCTGAAGTGTTGGGGGTTTCTTGACTCTTTCCTTTGAGGGAATTTTTCTTGAATTTTCCTGCCATGATTAAGTCATCTTCAATTTCTATGGCCAAATATCAAGCAAGTTCCAAAGTAGCCACCCTAGCCCTTCTCAGCTGATAGCACACTTTTGGTTGTTGTGCGTTAATAAAGAAACATTTTTTTCCATCAAGGTTTGGACGAATCCCCCGGGAACTTTGTTCACCATCTTGTTGAATTTAGCCACAAAATTCCTCATGGGTTCTGTTGGCTCTTTCTTCGCCTGAGATAGTTGGGCTAGAAGAGCATGTTCATCTTCTGCCATCTTGAATCGATTTTCAAACTTAGTTTTCATATCATTCCAATTTGTGATACATCCATTGTTGGTAGATGATGAAACCAATTTGCAGAAACATCATACAATGTTTTGACGAAGAGACGAATAACAACATCTTCATATTCTACTGACAAACCAACACATGCAGCAAAAAAGACAAATATGATCATCTGGTGATGTCTTCCCATCTCCATCAAACTTGTGAAGAATCTTTCTTGATCCTCGTGGGAGTTCATGTCAAGTAGGTAAGGCCAATGGGCCTATGGCATTTCCCCATGTACATTGAATACCATTTGAGGAAAGGTGATATGGAAAGGTAAAACAACGTGAGTAAGGATAAGTGCTTGACTGGTAGTGATTCCTTCCTTGCTTGCTCTTTCAGGACTTGATGCAAGGCTTACAAATCTACGAGGTGTGTTCTTCTTGGGAGGAGATAACTTGAAACAAAATTTTCCTTGAAATTCAAAAGTGGGGTCAGATCGACCATTAGCTTTTTTGCCTCGCGTAAACCTCTTTCCTTCTAGTTTGGAATCTTTATCGTGAAGGGATCACTGGCGTGTTTCGACCAACTCTATCCTTTTCTCTTCACTCTCTTTCTTGAGCTATTTGTGCCTTGAGTAGCTCTAGAAACTCTCATGACTTTCTCTTCTTTGTTATCTAGTACTAATGCAGTGAGATGAAAATGATAGTTATTTGTGCGCTTTTCCCAAATAGCTTGCCTTAAATATGATGATATGTCTTCTTGAGCATCTGCAAAAACAAGATTTACAGTCTTCCATATAGGTGAATTATTTTTAAGCATCATACAACTTGATATACTTAATGGTAGGATATGAGGACCTGCGATCGGTGATTTAAATGATCAATAAACCCAGAAAGAATTCTAGCCACAAGTATGGGTGCTCAAGCATAGAAAGTCTTCAATGTAGATCTTCTTTCAATGGCTCTATTAACAGCCACAAATTGCATATGTCAAGCTTATCATGGTCTCCACCAAGATACTGATATCAAAGCTTGGCAGCAATGTCACAATGGACATATTCATTGGGCACAAGGTTTGGTCTGAAGAAATGGAGCTTGATGTAGAGGGTATTGTCATAAATCTGCAACCAAGCACTTTTTAACGAATCCTAAATCTCCAACATGAGGTCACTAAAAACTGTTAGCATATGGATTTTCACGACATGCAAATGACATGCAACAGTGTGGGAATGAATTCCCTCCTCAATGAAGGTGAGGCTGCCTTTATTGAAAACCAAAACTGTATTTACATATGTACATTCAAAATTGTATGTGGGGGGTGTTTTGGAACATCAATGGAAAGAAAGGTGAATAAGGGAGATGGAATGGAATGAAGGAAAGGAGTGGAATGGAATGAACTGAAAGAACATGCAAGAGTTAGGTAAAAACAAAGCCTAATATTGCATGAAGAAGAAAGGTGAATAACCAACACAAATAAAATGGAGTTTGAGTTAGCCAAACAAGAATGTGTAAAAGGGAACACACATGAGCAAGTAGATAATCAGAGCTTGATCACTGTGAACTAGAACAACTGATTAATAATGTTGACAATAAGATCAAAGATAATATTTGCATGCAAGATTCAAACACCTAACATCTAATGAACATAAGAACATAAAATGTTACAAGAGACAATGAATGAGACACAAAGTTCATATTTCATTAACTCCAAAATGTTTTCACAAAAGAACAAAAAGTTTCTTCCTGAAACAAAGCTTGCACACAAAAGTATTTCTTCTCCTCTCTCAAAGTCACCCTTTACAAATGAGCCCCTCACTTCCTTTTATAACCCAAAAGTTGGTTACAAAGTAGTTAGGGTTTTACATGATCATTAAATAAGGCACTTAAGTGACCTTTGAATTTTTCAACCAACTTTATTAAAGACAACCCAAAAAATAGAAATTACTTAAAATATCCATAGTTTCCCGAAAGCAAATAACAACACCTTTTAAAATATACAATAATAACCAGTGCCTTATCCATTGAAATGGGGTCCACCTATCTCAAGCGTATGAGAAATGGACTCTCCCACTTCATTAGATACCAAGAAAATTAACTCCCTGGAGCTGCCAGTGAAATTAGGATATGCTACTTTTGCCAGTTGAAAGGATCTAAACCTTCCCAAAGTTTCAAACATCTTTTCTTCTTCTGGAGGTTCATTTGGTCAAAGAATAGCCTCACAAAATACCTGCAATTCAAGAATTCTACTTGGCATATCATTTAAATTAACAATTTTGGATTGAGCGTTCTCAAATAAGTTCTTTAATTTGATGCACCATGCTCCATTGAAACTGACTAGAAATTGTTAGCCGGAGTGTACATGTCCTTAAATAAATTGTGAAAATTGCTCTTCCACCTGCTCCAATGAACACCTTTGATTATGCTCATTTACGAGGTTGCAAGGAATCTCAGCTATGAATTCTTGAATCAAGGAGAGTGAAGTGAAGGCTTCATTGCACATGCTCTCATAATGGATCATAGAATCCTCGAGAAGAATTTCTTCCTTGATTTAAGATGCAGACACCAAAGAAAACGTGTCCCTCGATGTTCAAATTCGAGAATTCCTTCAATGGCTAAAACTGAAGGATTCCATACTTGTCATCTCTGCAAACTGGGTAATATCTCATCCAAATTTGATATATTAGAAACAAAAGTTTCTTTGAAAGAAAGAATTGGATCAAGATACACACTGACATCTTCATGAAGCTTAACCGCAGTTTTGATCATCTCTTGGCCTAAAACGAGAATCTCTGAAAGCCAAGTTTTAGTGACATGGCCTAATGTATTTATTTATTTTGACAAATTGAGAGTCTCTTCATCTAGGGAAGCCACTGCATCAGGTACTGGGAAAGTGGATGATATGGGATTTATCAAATGTTGAACATATTCCACCAATTGATTCTTTTCGGCCTTGAGCTGAGAGTTTTGAGACTTATATTTCTCAAGTCTCTTTAGCACGATATCAATTGAATCTCGAGCCATCGACCATGTCACTTTCTAATGTAGACCTCCCAAGTACAAGTATAGAAACTTCATAATCAACAGGTGTCATGGCATCATGCTCCTTATCAACTTGTGGGATGGTGAGATCCGTAAACCTATTTCCATCACTATCCACCATTATTCGAGAAAGCACCTTAGGCTTCTTTGGAATGATGTCGTTTGAAAGTTTGAAAAGGGCATCAAAATCAATGTCAATTGCCTTGACAACCCTCTTCCTTTTCTTAACCTCATAATCAACCCAGGAAGGAGTATCATGCACTATTTCCGCATACAAAATCCTAGAGCTCGAATAAATATTCTCATTATTCTTGACATCATGAGATCCTGATTGAATCCTATCTACAACCTCAATTTGAGGAGAAACAACCTCAATATCCACCTCTTGATTATTTAGGAGATTTTGGGAAATCCCTTCATGAACTACATGCTCCGAAGTGTTTGATATTTGAATTACCTGCACCTGAGTGGATGCTTGTTCGAAGCATGACTGAGGATCATTTGCCACTAGCTTCTGAGCACTATTAACGATGTGGGTAGAAGAATCTCTACTCGAGGTAGAAAATATGGATACACGCTCTCTTCCTTCTTCAAGAGGATTAGGATCTTTAGATCTTTCTCCTTGTGACACATTACTTGGTGAAGTGGATTTCAGCAACCACTCTTTTCTTGCTTGTTGTGTATGATTGGATGGTACATGAGGTTGATCAAGAAGAGACTTTGGTTAAATAGAGGCCTCATCATGTTGGAAATTTTTGTGATCCCTAAACATGATCTTGAATGGATTGTAACTTGGAAAGTTCTCTGTCATACCAAGATATGCTTCTTTCAATAATTGGTTGGTTTCTTGCTATCAAGATAAAATTAATCTCTTTTGGTCCAGTTGATTCGAGGAAATGGGGTAAAGGTAATGACATCATATGAGGGATCAATGACAACCTCATCATCATTTATGAATGAATCGGGAGGCCTCTTGATGTGGAAGGCATTGATCTCAGCAAGTGTTAGGTGAGAGTACTCCCGTCTTCTTACTTCATGTTCATCCGAACAAGCAGCCCATAAATATTCCATGGTAGGATTATGTTGATACTTTGCTCCCAAAATCTTCTGCAGATATCAAACTGGGCTCTCTTCACATATGGATGGATGGTTATGAGAGTGAACTCTTTTTCCGTGAGTTGTGCACTAAAAAGATTTGGACATTGGTATTCCCCGATTTGGATTGGGAAATGAATTCCTGAACACTGCTTGTCACTAAGAAGGAAATGAACTTGGAATAATTGTCATGCCAACTCCATTAATGCCCATTTGTCACTAACGCACTTAGGAAGTGTCATCACCAATCCGGCACTATGATAATTCTTCACCGGGAACTCCTCGTGCTATGATTATTTACTAATGCACAACCTTTAGTTTGGTGGATGTAATCTGGAAACAAAACAACAACCGAACACAATAATACCATTGACTATGATAAGACGGAATGATGACAAATCTGAAATATCAAAGTAAATTATAATATTAACATGAAATTGTTACAATCTCACCCATGAGGTACTTCAACAAGACTATGGGAGAAACTTTACAATTTGACGCCTCTTGATGGCTTCTTCAACACACCTTTAACTGATGGCATCATATGCAGGGACTTCCTATGAATATTTCTCACTACATCATTCTATGCTAAATGAATCGGGAGTGGCCTCTCTGATGTATAGAACTTCCAGGCCTATCCATCCTGAGCTCTAAGTGTTAGGATGAGAAATCCACTCTGACAAATCATATTCCATACCTTCACTGTTCATCCGAACAAGTAAGCTTATCTCTTAAGATAAGATAAACCTTATCATGGTACATGGATTCCACATGTTGATACTTTGCTCCAAATAGAAATACACAAAATATCTGTATGACCTCACTCCATTGTCCTTATTACCAATATAATGGGCTCTAATTCCTACATCATGTAGACCCTGGACTGGTCTAATGAGAGAAAAATTGACTTTTTAACATGAGTTGTGCCACTGACGACAAATATTTGGACATTGGTATTACAACATTCCTATTTGGACTTGGGAAATGTTACCGTACTCCACATTATGGTGCTTGTCACCGTACCGAAGGCACCGTGAAATTCTATCAGAAGCTACTACTAGTTGTCACTTAACAACATCCTATTCCTAATAGATACATTAATGAAATAGAAATTATGGAGGATACTTTTAGTGTCGACAGAAGTTTCCATGGAGTACCAAAAAAACCACTCACGTGAATGTAGGAAAAGGATGAAAACTGAATAAACTAGGTTCCCTCCATTGGGAAATGACACTCATGGCTTCTTTATAAAAAAAATTCCTCTAGTATTCCGATTCAGGTTCCAGAATCACGTGGAAGGTGAATGCATCGTTGACTCTTCTAAAATGGTGAGAGCTATTTTTTAAATTGAGTTGCGGGTAATAATGAAAAAAATTATTTAACGACCCCATGAATCCTCTTGTTTCAAGTCCCAAAAATAGATTTCTTCTTGCTACTGCTTAAGTCAGATACAATGTCATGTAGAAGCATCCAGTAATCTTAACTTCTATCACTTGTTTGTGAAGGTTGTTATTGATGATGGTGGCCCAATCCAAAAACTCTTTCTTGGCTAGGATGATACAGATAAACTGATACATCCATGGGTGGAAAATACTAGCAGAGGGTAGACCAAAAACTTGACTTAGGAGAGTAATCATGTCCTCGATTTCTTCCACGAACTCAACGCAGTACAGTTATTTGGGAAGTGTGTCAATTTGAGGCCTCTTGGTTACTAACCAGTTGTTATTAACCATCTTGCTCCATCTTAGGGGTCCTTCATCCTAGAATTCTTGCGCTGGACTGGCGAGTGATATCTACATTCTTAGGAAAGTTAGGTATGCCGAGTAATTCCTCAATGTGCTCTGGTGTGATTAAGAGGAAAGGTTCACGATTATCTTTAAAAATTCCTCGTCTCTCAGGATCATAGTGCTTAGCACAAACAATAACCAACTCTGGACACTACACCGAGACAAGAAATGTTGCTACTTGGGGTAGACCACTATTGTAAAGTCCTATATGAGAATATGGTTTTGCCTTCAGTTTTCACCCATTTGCAGAACTGTTACACATTGATATGACCTAGATTTGTATCACTGATATTGTCATATGCTGACTTAATGGAACTGAGTAGGAATGATTCCTTGGAATTCATTCTTGAGCACGGAATTGTTTGATTTCTCCAATGGCTTCCTTGATCTTCCTCATGGATTTGCTAGATTTCTTCGGCCATTATGAATTTTATAGAAGAATGACTCAGGCACACAAGACAACACAAATGGGGCTGGGTCTCAGTCTCTGAAACCCCATCGATGCATGAAAAATATGTTCAGTTATAATATTATTATTATTATTTTAAAATAATAATAATAATGAAAATAACTTGATTAGGTTATAATTTCTAATTCTGGTGACGATTATTTATTTATTTTTAATTTGAAATAAACAAAATCACCTGATTTTAA
The DNA here is from genome assembly GCA_019776745.2 of Taxus chinensis. Taxonomy (NCBI): domain Eukaryota; kingdom Viridiplantae; phylum Streptophyta; class Pinopsida; order Cupressales; family Taxaceae; genus Taxus; species Taxus chinensis. Next base: position 557,629,963 of record CM034152.1, on the reverse strand, counting down.
TATCCCGATATTTGATTTTTACTTCTCTAGTTGTTTCACCTGATTTCTTAGTTTTCTGAGAAGTACTTGATGAAACAGATAAGGTAAAGGTGGTAAGAGGAATACCTATTTTTGGGATGGTTGAAGATTATATGCGTGTGTATCTGAATCCTGAATCGAAGTGATTGTGAGACCTTCCTTTCGGCTAGGAGGAAATACCTGTATAAGAATCAAAACAAGACCACCAAAGAGAGTTAAACGATATATGCAGTGGACTACCTAACATGTGCTAGATCCTGGAAGTGAGATACTTCCTAGATGGCTGTCAGTCCACTGTTTAAAATAATTCAACGCTGAAATAAAGTAAATATTGTCCTACTGTAGTTTAATATGATTTAGGCATCTCATACAAATGCAATAGGCTAGATCTAATCTAACAGTGCTAGGATAGAAGGAGTTCCAGAGGTCAAGTAGGTTGGTTATAGGTGAGTCTGAGTTAACAGGCTAGATTAGATACAGATCTGAAGGTCAAATAGGTTGTTCAAGTAGGTGTAGGCCGAGAATAATGAGGTTAGGTTGAATGTGATTCACAAACAAGTTGTTGTTTTGGTAGAGATCAGGGAAAATAGAAACTCGACCATGATTATATAAAACCAATGATGGTCTTATTGTAACCGGTGATGGTTAGAGAGAACCGATGACAGTCAGGTCAGGAACTGGTAAAATCACACAGTCTAAGTTTTGGGAGTTTTGGGGCAAAAGTGGAGTTGGTGGAAGGTAGGGATTAATCATAGAGGGGGTGTAAATATGTTGCGAAGGTCTGTGATTACTGAAGAGGTCAGATAGATAATTGGGAAAGGTATTAAGATGATTGGGTATAGAAGGTGACTAAAACTGAGAGAGAGGGAATGGATGAAGGGTGAAGGATTAAGTTCCTTTACCCAAAAAGTATTGCAGATGTTGATAAGCAGATGAAACAAATTGGAAGGAGGATACTTACTCTTTTGTGAGGTATAGGTCTGAAGAATAATGAGGAAGTTTCTGTGTTGGAGAATGTTGGGAAGAAATTTTCATTGTTGTGCCAGTGTATTTTGTTGCCTTTGTAGATCCCAAATCAATCTTTGTTCTGCTGTCGCGTCTAAAGAGATCGAATCTGAGATCTGAAGTTTTCAAATCAAAAAACCAACAATCAACCAACCAACCTATTACAAAGTTGTAAATGGGTATAAATAGGCCATTTAGTCCATCTCGGTATAGCCGTGTTAGTTTAGGTGAACCGGTGTTGGTTTAGGGTAAACCAACGTCGGTTTGGGTGAGATATCTCGAGTTGTTCAAAATTTTCCTAGGAAGTTGTTTCGCCATTTGATGAGGGTCTCTTCTTTTTCTCGGGGAAAAAACTGACCTTAGGAAGATTTTAAATGTGAGGTGAGGGAATGGGTTTAATCTTAGGTTTTATTTAGGATATTGGTTTAGGGTTTAGGTTAATGGGTCAAATAATGGGGGTGGTTAGGTGAAGCACATTTAATAAAGGAAATTTTATTAAATAGGTGTGTGAGGGTAGTGAATTAATTTAATGTGAACAATTAAATTAATGTGTGTGTGGATGAAAGGTCATTAACTTAATTAAAATAATTAAATTAATATATATGGAGGTAAATGGCATTAATTTAATTAAAGTAATTAAATTAAAATGTGTGGGGTGAAGGAGGTAGGTGATAAGGTGTTGAGGATGAGGAAGTGATTATAGGGCTATGGTAGGGGTCCAAGGTGATTACGACATGATTTCAGTGTCTAAATTTTGCCCCTTATTGTTGCGTAGCTTGTATTAGTAAGCAACGTGAACAAGAATAGAGTTTGGTTGCCCTAAGTGGGAATGAGGGTGATCCCTATCAAACTAGGAATTGATGAGGTGATAGGGTGAATTAGTGAGTGGTTTGATAAAATTGGATGCAAAGCAGAATGATGAAAAATGAGGAATGGAGTAAAGGGCAAATCAAGCATATAAGGAAACAGGTAAACGGTCAAAGGTAGTGACAGTTGAATGCATGCATATGTATAAACTATGACATGGTACTAGGTTGAAGAGCTTGCAAAATCTTACATCGTCTAAGGTCGATAGGTTTCTCCAAATAAGGTTGAAGTGATTGCGGTATCTAAGGTATAGGATAAGGTCAGGAAGCACAACATAGGCTAGGTGCAGGAACATTTAGGTATGTTCCGGTACACCCCAGGTAGGGTCAGGATAAATGGGCATGGCAATAGGCGAGGTAAGGTCATTCGATCAATCAACACAGGTAACAGTGCCGCAAGGTATAGCAAACACATGAGGTCAAAGGTCACAAACAGGTTCCCTGGTCTAGGTAAATAGGTCACAACATGGGTAAGGCCGAGGTAGGGGTAAAATAAGGAAATGCCAATAAGCAAATGAGGTGAACTTAAAGAAGGTGGAGGGCCTGAGGGGAAGGTAAAGGGGTCTAGGTAGGTGTAGGGGGGGAAAAAGAAAGGGGAGGTAAGGAAAATGAGGTCAATGTGAGGGCAAGGAGTAGGCAAGGTAACCAATAGCGGTCAATATGAACTGATGATGGTGGAGAGGAACTAACTGGTGGTGAGCTAGGGCATTAGATCAGATAATAGTCAAGGGTGAACCGACGTCAGTTGAGTCGGGTAGGTTATAAAAAGTGAAAAACCTACGTTTTAAAAATTCATTTGTGCATTTGGAAAAGGAGAAAAGGACAAGAAGAGAGAAAAGAGGAAGAGGACAAAAGAGTATGGTAGAGAGCTTGGTTGTGAGCCACGTAGGTGAGATTGGTTGAGTGAGAGGTGGGGCTACGAGATCGGATCGAGCGAGGTGATTGGTGGAGAGAGTTGGAGGTCATTTGAGGATGGTGGAGGTAGGAGAGGGATCGGGAGGAGTGGCACGGAGGCCAGAGGTTCCACCATGATGGTAACAGTGGGATCAGGTAGGATTTAAACCTTTGGGATATTGATTTTTGAGTGAATTTGGGAAAAAATGTAGAAAATATTAAAAAATGGGGGGTTTGGGGGGAAAAAAAAAGTTCAAAATGGGAAAAATGGAGGGCAATGGGTAATGGTGAAGGGTAGGGGGTAAGGTAAAAGGGTAGTGTAGGCACAATTAAGGGTGTAAGGAGGGATTTGGGTGGGTAGAATGTCTAGGAAGGGAAAAAGTAGGGTTGGAAAGTCGAGGCGGGCGGTACGACAGTGACCGACGTCGGTCGACTTGTGGCTGACGTCAGTGGGTAGTGGCCAGTAGCGGTCACAAGAACAGTGACCGGTGCCGGTCAAAGGGTGACCGTGGTCGGTCAGGGGATAACCAGGGTTGGTTAATCCTAAGTGTAAATTGGGATAAAAAAGGGAAGAGAGTAAGGGTAGGGTGGGAAAGAATTAGGTGAGAGGGGAAGGGTTAGGGTGAGAAAGTAGGGTAGGATAGATAGTGTCGGGTGGATGGGTTTGAGTAGGTTTGGGTGAGGGTTAGGGTAGATAGGTAGGGTAGATGGGTTTGGGTAGGTGTGGGTGAGGGTTGGGGTAGATAGGTTCGGGTAGGTTTGGGTGAGGGTTGGGTAGATAGGTTCAGGTAGGTTTGGGTGAGGGTTAGGTAGATAGGTTCAGGTAGATGGGTTTGGGTAGGTGGGTGAGGGTTAGGGTAGATAGGTTCAGGTAGTTTTGGGTGAGGGTTTAGGTTAGATAGGTTTAGGTAGATGGGTTCGGGTAAATGGGTTTGGGTAGGTAGGTTCAGGTAGATGGGTTTGGGTAGGTTTGGGTGAGGGATAAGGCCAATGAGATGGGGGTGGGGAAAGAGATTAGGTTGGGATGTGGGGTAAAAATAAGGTAAGTTGGGAAGGTGGACTAATATATTGATTTTTTGGGATGTAGGCCCGAGACAAGCTTTGGATGAGGGCCTGGGTGCTACCCTTATTATTGACTAGTATCGGGCGATCATAGGTGACTTTCAGGTGGAGTGGCAACATGTGGCAGAGGTGGGATTTATAGGCATGCAGTGCTACTGCCATGTAGTTGTGAGAGGTGAGTCTTATGGTTGCCCTCATCGATAGATGGGACTTCTGTGACCAACACCTTCCATTTGCCGACAGGGGAGATGACCATCACCCTGGAGGATATCTACAGGATCCTGTAAGGTTACCCATATTGGGGGCCCAGGTTTATTCCATCTCTTCAGAGGTCATCTGAGGAGGTGTATTAGCACCCGTTTTTGGTGAGGGTGTAGCGGACATGATGTTCCATAGCATGCTAGCCTGAGCTATGGAGTGATGTATAGAGCTCATCCTAGAGGAGATGAGGTTAGTTGTACTCTTGATGGAGGTGATGTGCTGCTTCACACTATCTGGATGCAGAGGGGGGAGATTCCCAAGAATCGCTGATGGGATTCCTCCATGACATGATGATACATCATACCCGGTTCACATGGGCACCAACTTTCTAACGCAGGTGTATAGAGAGTTATGGGCCTACGGGCGACTGCGGAGATTCAACATGTGTTGCATTGTATTACTTCTATTGTTGGGCCTATAAGCACATTGTTTGTGTTCGACCAGTACGGGATGCCTTAGGTAGATGCATTCCCAGGGGGGAGTTTTGAGAGTTGGTTATAGGTGGTGGGTGCTGGAGCCATGGGAGAGGCCCAGGTACATAGAGCATACTCATGATGTAGCGTACTATAGGAGGTACTTGGAGGGGTTATCCAGATGTGGATATCATTTGGAGGCCCTATGTGGGCTTCCCCTCATAAAGACAGATGGCACGGAGCTAGTTGGGCTACAGATACATCTGTGGATAGAGGGAGGAGAGTATGAGGAGCATGAGATGATACCCATAGAGTGGGTTAGATGCCAGTTTGGATTGGTCCAGGGTGTACTGCCTCCATTCCCACAGTACCGGAGAGATGATGTGGAGAGACCTATGTCTCCACCATGACCCACAGTGCGACTGGATAGGAGGAGGAGCTAGTAGACACATCAGCATTGATGATGCTGGGGTTGCAGATGGGTATATAGCTAGTGGTGGGCCGTACAACTGAGAGTTGTACCACCAACTGCCAGGTAGCTAGACTTAGCCACCATCACAGTTCAGAGAGATGCTCTACAGGGGATACAGGTGGCTACCTTGTGACGTAGCCTTGGGATTATACATGGGCAATTTATAGGTTCAGAGGCTATAGGTTGCCATCTTAGATGGTGTAGATAGCTACGCATAAACAGGCTCAGGAGGCAAGGACAGGTACATGTGCAGGTATAGGTAGCTGAGAGATGTAGGTGGAGAGGAGAGGTGGAGATGGAGGGGAGATGGCCATCTACAGGTATAGGTGCAGGTTTAGAGGGACAGTTGGCCATAGTGCAGGGGTAGGTTGATGGGTCTGCAGGGCCAACTAGCTATGGGTCACAGGCACATATTACTACCCTGCAGGCCCAGATATAGTGACATAGGCGAGCATGGGAATCTATAGGCTGAACTCTTTCGTGTACCCGTACCTCCATGAGGTCATAGCTGACAGCTGGTCAGGGGATAGGAATATGCATGGGATGTAGAACCCACACTAGTTAGTGCAATCTAATGTCTATCCAAAATTCACCCCCCCAGGGTAATTTTGATAACATGCATCAGAATATCCAAATCCCAAGAAAATTGATTGATTCAGAGCAAAAATCAGGTTTCTAGGGTCCCTTCAGGAAATTTTCTAACTCCCTAGGCCGAAGAAGGAGGGAGCAAGCTCTGAGAAAATGTGAAAAAGTTACAGAAAGGCAAATAGGTTGATCCAGGAAAAAGTGTAAAAATTGGCTCTAAGTCCTGCTCAAGGGAGCAACTGGGACATTTGGGACGTCAAGGCACGGATCGGCCGAAAATCCTCCAGGCAGCCCAAATTACATTTGGGACAATCGGGCCAGAAGTACGCGGCGGGCGCGAAAAGCCGATCCGGCCGAAGGAGGAAGAAAAATTGGCTAAGTGTTGCTCAGGACGTTTGGGCCAAAAAGGCCCGAACCGGCCGAGTCGGCTGAAATGTCTGATAGACTTCAAAAACGATTGGGACAAGCGGGCCAAAAAGGCGCGAACCGGCTAGAACCGGGTTGAAAAAGGGCCAAGCAGTCCGAAATCAAACTGGGACATCCCTAGGACAAATGGACGTGAACCGGCCGGTTCGCCTGAAATCAGCACAAGGAGCACGTGCCATCTGGGCCAAATAGACGCGAAGGGCGCGAAAGAGCCGCTGGGCCGAGAACCAATAAAATCACGTCCACGTGTCACTGGCTGTGGGAGAAAGGTCAAAAAAGGTCAAATGGCGAGTTTCTCGAGCATGTGAATGTTTCCGAATCTGTATGGGATAGTGCCAAATGTCCCAGCTAGGGCCCACATAAATTTCAAAGCAAAGCCTGCCGAAAAGTAGAGAAGAGAGATTTATTCAAGGAATCAGAGCATGCCACGTGGCGTCCAGGTGGCAATGCGCGGGAAGGCAATATTTCAAAATCCGTTTTCACCTGTTCCGTGCCCTAAATCTTCAGATCGACATATCTTTCGATCCAGAGCTCAGATTTGCACGTTCTTTATATCAACGGAAAGCTCATGAAATTCTCTACATGATTCTGGGGTTAATCTTGAATTTTTGTGCAGTTCTGAGGGAACCTTAAAATTTAAGAAACAGCCTCTGGCATGAAATAACAAGCAGAAGTAATGCTTCAACAAACAACTTTAATGCAGCAGATAGTTCGCCGCTTCTGTTAGGCAGCCCGCCGTTTTGCCAGGATCCGCCGCTTCTGCCATGATGGACGAATTGAATGCAACCTAGAGATGGTTGGGGTAGATTTCGCTTTCCCTCTCTCTATTTCCTCTCTCATTTTCTTTCAATATCGATAAATTGTAAAGAGGAGCTTCTTTTCAGGGTGGAACATTTTTTTTTTGTTTTTCCTCTCCCTTTTCTCCTCAGGCGAATTTGTGGAGTTCGAACCTCCCATTTGAACTGTAATACTATTCTGCCTCTTGTGCATTCTGCAGTGTATTGAATCAATCTTTGGAGCAAGTAATAGAATGTCTGTGGATGATTCTCAACCCTCTCTGTGTTCATTTTGCATCCTCCTGGTCTTTTACTGCAGTTTCTGTCATTTGTGCATGATCTTGTATTGGCATTCAAGTGGTCTGTGTTTATTGGAGTCAAAATAAGTGTTCTTCATTCCTCGGTGCATCACCTCCATTAGTTTAGATTTATTTTACACATTTTCTTACCTTGTCTTCTTGGAAGATTAGATTAGGTTTTAAAAACGAAAACCCTCTGTATATTTTGTGTGCATCTGAACAGAGGAATAGGAACCAACCTTCTCTGGAGATTCCTTTCTCACTCTTCAAGTCCCACACTTGGAGAAAGGATTCAATGTTATGCAATCACACTGGATGTTAGTATGATCAACCTAGAAATTTGATCAACATCCAGGGGTGCTGTGATTTTGCACTAACAGGACCCATGGCACCTCCACAGACAGTGCCCATGGCTAGATTTAGAGATGCCCTAGGAGAGGCACGGTATTACCAGGATCATTTGTTAGCTACCATTAAATAGATGTTCCCTCCTATGCCGAGTACAGAGCACAACAGGCCTCCAGTGAGAGGACCAGATCACATACTCACAGTGTGGAGAGTACAGGGGGCCGACAAGCCCAGGGACAGGGTCGTGGTGAGGTCACTAGTGTGTAGAGGCCAGCTCTAGGTGAGGGACCATTAGCAGGAGGTGAGGTAGCTGCCGGGCCCCAGACAGGTGTGACAGAGGGGTCGGGAGAGACACAGCCACAGGGAGCATTCCTCGACATCAAATGGGGAGATGATTGACTTGCTATGGACTGGCCTACATGCCGAGTCATTTTGGAGTGTATTATATATGAGACCAACTTGCATGCCGAAGATATTTTGTGGTGATTATTGTGTTGTACATAATACCGGCCTGCGATGCCAAATATTTTTGTATTGATTCAGTCATTCTTTTGTATATATAAGACCGACCTGCGTGGCGATGACATTTTTAATTGTATATCAGCCTGCATGCCGACATTTTTGAGATGACGACCATGATAAGATAGGCATGTATTTTGAGATACATGGTTATGGATTTATTTGATGAGATACATGGTATTTTGTGATGTGTTGATGTGTATATGAGATATTGGTTTATGGCTTATGTTAGATAAGATGTGGATTTGTTACTTTTATATTGGTGGAAATTAGGTGAGTTAGGCATGATGGAGTCAGGTCAGTTTAGGCATGGATCGAGTCAGGTTGTTTAGGCATGGTTGATTCAAGTTGGTTTAGGCATGGATTGAGTTAGGTTGTTAGGCATGGATCGAGTCAGGTCGGTTTAGGCATGGATCAAGTCAGGGTGGTGTACAGAGATCCCGGGCTACATATGACATAGCGTATTATAGATAGAGACTAGAGAGCCTGTCCAGTGTGGATATAGTCTGGAGACCCTATGTGACCTATCCCTCTTACAAAGGGATGTATGCAGAGCTAGAGGGAATACAGTTATAGAGGTGGATAGAGGGATGCCGTGCCAGGGAGCACGAGATGATACCTATCGACCGAGTGAGGTGACAGTTTAGTTTAGTGCAAGATGTGCCCCCACCCTTCCCACAGTATAGGAGAGATGAGGTGGAGAGACCTTTGTCTCGACCCCATCCAGTAGAGTCGACAGGGGAGGAGGAGGATCCCATGGACCATCATACAAATGATGTGGGGGTGATAGTGACATATAGCTAGTGGTGGGCCGTACAGAGGCAGGGTCAGGCAGGGACAACTGGAAGGTAGGGGTCACAGGTACATGTCAAGAGGTCAGAGCCACAGATATAGGTAGAGAGGTGAGAGCCTCAGGTACAAGTATAGGAGAAGGAGCTCGAGCTGTAGATACTAGTAGATGGTGTGATGAGACCACCACAGATAGTCTCGAGTGAGCAGACACAGTCTTGCACATATAGTGCTGAGAGTGTAGGTGGCCAGTGAGACCAAAGGAGAGAGCAGAGGACATCTATCAGTGCACGGGGTTTAGCATCAGATGTTGGGCTATCTAGTGGTAGATTGAGAGTAGCGAGCCGCAGCTCCAGGTCAAAGAGGACTATCGATACTACAGATGAGGTAGATATGTTATAGCAGATGTGAGACAATATATCACCTATTTTTGTATTGTTGGATTTTGGATGTATACCAGCCTATGAGCTGAAGACATTTTTGTATTGGATAGCGGCCTGCGAGCTGATGGTGATTATTTTGGAGATACACATTTATGTGATACATGTGTACATTGTATTGATACACACATATATATATGAGTAGATAGATGATATTCAGGTGATGCTGTTGTGATGTGTATGAGTTTTACTTTATTATGATATGGATGGAAAATAGACGAGTTAGGCATGATAGAGTCAAGTCATAGGCATGGATCGAGTCAGGCCGGTTTAGGCATGGATCGAGTTAGGTTGGTTTAGGCATGGATTGAGTCAGGTTGGTTTAGGCATGGATTGAGTCAGGTTGGTTTAGGCATGGATCAAGTCATGTTGGTTTAGGCATGGATCGAGTCAGGTTAGTTTAGGCATGGATCGATTCAGGTTGTTAGGCATGGATCGAGTAAGGTCAGTTTAGGCATGGATTGAGTCAGGTTATAGGCATGGTTGAGTCAGATTGATAGGCATGGTGGAGTTATGGTGTTAGGTATGGATTGAGTTAGGTCAGTTTAGGCATGGATTGAGTTAGGTTATAGGCATGGTTGAGTCAGGTTGATAGGCATGTTGAGTCAGGTTGGTTTAGGCATGGTGGAGTTAGGGTGTTAGGCATGGATGAGTTAAGTTGGTTTAGGTATGGCTGAGTTAGGTTTGGCTAGGCATGGATTGAGTCCGGTTGGTTTAGGCATGGTTGAGTTAGGGTGTTAGGCATGGATGAGTTAAGTTGGTTTAGGCATGGTTAAGTTAGGTTGGTTTTAGGCATGGATGTTCATTTCAGTATTTTGATAACAAATGGCAATATAAAGGCATGAGATAGTGTAAAATGTGAAAAATGTTGGGTATGTATGAAAATGTGAAATAATATAAGTGGTAAAAGTTATGTGCTGTATGGTTTAGATGTCAAGGTTTTTGATATGAATAGGAAATTAGGTAAAGGTGGGGAAAATGGTTAGGGTAAAGAGTGGTCGAGCTAACCCTACAGGGCCCCATGCCCTGGAAGTGCTGCCTACATAGTCCCGGGGAAAAGGGACCTCAGACCGATGTAGTTCTCCCATAAGATAGGAAAGAATATGAGAAGATAACATAATAGGTAGGTAGGTTGATAGTTAGGTTAGATTTGAGGTCATAAGTATGATTAGGTCAAGGTCGATTAGGTTGGGTGGAGGATAGGTAGATAGGTAAAGGTGATTTTAGGTCAATAGGTAGTGTTGATTCCAGGCCATGGGTATGATTAGGTCAAGGTCGATTAGGTTAGGTGGAATATAGGTAGATAGGTAAAGATGATTTTAGGCTTATTGAGGTGTGAGAAGAAAACCCCAAAAGGTAGGTGTCGAGGGTCTAGTCCTATATAGGAAGATCAAAAGGTAATGAAGAAGAGAAAATATAGGAGGGGGCAAGAAAGCCACCTGATTGGCAAGGATCAAAATGTATGAAACACATATATAGATAGGCTAGTGAACGTAAGACCCTAAAGACATTGCATGATTGATTACTCTAAAGGTGAAGAATAGTCACAGAATCACCAAATGTCGTAGGTGCAGCAGGTCCCTTGAGGTAGTATGAGGTGAAGAGACAACAAGAGAGGAGGTGAAGGTAATTGGGTCATAAAATGGGAAAAGGAATGCTTTGGGCAATAGAGCCAAGATCACAATAGGCAAGTCCATGACGAAAAAGCTTGTTTTTCTTTTATTTTTCTTTTTGACTTTTGAGATAGATTGATTGATGTGGGAAGTCTATATGGGATGAATATATGGCTCCTTGAGGTCTTTGCAAAGCTGATCGATGTGGGAAGCTTCTGAATTTTGATTTTTGAGAAATAGTCTTCTTTTTGGAAAGACTATGTAGAGAGTTGTGAGATTTTTATAGTTGTCCTTTGAGGGAGCAGTCTACTTATAGCGACCATTGAAGGCAGAAGATGTCATTTTGAGGGATTCATCTTTTATATTGGAAGTTTGACTCAAGGATTTGATCCCATATATTGAAAGATGTCCTTCTAATGGATTCATTTTTTTTTTTGGCTTTTAAGTCATGGACGAGACTATAATGAAGCATTTGGTTCTTGTTGAGAAGGCAAGGGTGAATGACCATGGGATCTCATCTAAAAGAAGATGAAAATTATCCATGAGAATCATTCCATGTGCAGAGCCGTGGTGCACATATTTAAGAAAAGGCAAAAGGGTGACGGGTAATGACATGATCTTTGTTTAGTCGTTGGAGATGAGATGTGGAAAAGGAAAAGGAAAATGGTGCTCAAGGGATGAGCATGAACTAGATAAATAGTGATGTAGTACTAGAAGTCAATGGTAGAATAGTCGAAGATGCAAGGCATTGAGGGGCTTAGGTTCGGGCTTACCATCAAGTGAAGACAAACGATAAGCACCTGAATCATAGTCATGGGTCACGATGTATGGTCCAAGCCAATTAGGAGAAAATTTGCCTTGTTTGATTTTTTCTGCTTTGGTTACGTGTTGATTTTCTTTGAGGATGAGATCACCAACCTTGAAGGTTTTTTCATGGACACAATTGTCATAGGCACGCTTGATGCATTTTTTCTAGACTTGGAGATGGTTGAGGGCATGAAGACGATGTTCGTCTAATAACTCAAGTTGTGCTAAACGGTCTTGGCAAAAGTCATCATCAGAGAGCATATCTTGAAGGGAGATACGAAGAGACAGGATTTGGACTTTGAGAGACAAAACATCCTCAGTACCGTAGACCAGAGAAAATGGGGTAGCAATAGTGGAAGTACGAATACTAGTATGATATGCCTAGAGGGCGAAAGAAATTTGTGTATGCCAATCCTTCCCAGTATCGTTAATCACTTTCATGAGAATCTTGTTTAGGGTTTTGTTGGTGGATTCAACCTAGCCATTGGTTTGGGGGTAATATGGTGAGGAGAAGCTAAGCTAGATACCGAAGGCGTCGCAAAGCTTCTGTAGAGTTTTATTTTTGAATTGTTTGCCATTATCAGTGATAAGGCAATGTGGAACACCGAAGTGACAAATAATGTGATGATTGATGAACTCACATATTTTCTCAGCTTTAGTGGAGATGAGGGGTACGGATTCAACCCATTTGGTGTAATATTCGGTAGCGGTGATGATCCATTGATGTCTTAGGGAAGAGTGAGGATTGATCTCTCCGACAAGATCCAAACCCCATTGAGAGAAGGGCCAAAGGTCACGAGTGACCTGTAAGGCATGACTAGGTGTATGATGAAGATTGGCATGTTGTTGGCATTTTACACAACGCTTAACATAGTCACAACAATCATGATTGAGGGTTGGCCAGTAATAGCCTAGGTGAAGAATGTGTTTAGCAACAACAAGGCCACTGAAGTGACCTCCACATATGCCATCGTGAACTTATTTAATGGTATAGGGGATTTCAGAGCTGGTGAGGCATCATAAGAGAATTCCATCAAAGCCACATTTATAGAGAAGGCCACCCATGATGACATAACGAGAGGCCTTTTTGAGAAAGGCACGTTGTCCATTACATGTGAGATCAAGAGGCAATATAAAAAGGGAAAGGTAGTCCACAAGCTGCTTATACCAAATGTCTTTTGTGTTTAGGGAGGAAGTTCAGATGAGGTTAACACAACAAGATTTATAAGAAGGTCTCGGTATGCATTTTATGGTAACAAAGATGTCTGAATCGGCAGGTGAAGCAGGTATTTGGGAAGTGAGGCAGGCCATGGTATCTGTGAATTTATTGGTGGATCACGGAACAGTTTGAATTTTATAGTGGTCAAAGGTAGTCAACATGATGCCAACGTAACATTTTTACTCTTGAAGTATTTCATTATGACACTGATAAACACCATTGACTTGGTTTACTACCAGTTGAGAGTTGCCAAAGATATTAATGGATCTGACATCTAAGGTACATAGGCAGTCATGAGACCCAATACGAGTGCTTCATATTTGGTGATATTGTTAGTGCATTCAAAGTTGAGTTTAAATGATAAGGGCATGGGTTCACCATCAAGAGGAATGAGGATAATGCCTGCACCACCCCCACGTTGACATTTGGAACCATCGAAGAATAAGGTCATTTGGTAAGGGTCATCATCCAAAGAGAGGTTAGCAATGGATTCGTCAGGGAAATCAAAATTCAAAGGTTGATTCCCAGAAAGAGGAGCATCAGCGAGCTGGTCAGCAATGGCCTAGCCCTTGATAGATTTTTGGTGGATGAATTCAAGGTCTAGGTCAGAAAGGAGCATGAGCCAACATGTAGCACATTGATTTTGGTAAGGTTTAGCATACATAAATTGTAAGGGGTCAGTGTTGGTTACAACATAGGTTTTGTGGTTGAGTAGGTAATGGCAAAGTTTTGTGGCAAAAAAAAGTAAGGCTAAGCAAAGTTTTTCAGGGTGAGTGTATCAGGTTTCATAATCCAGAAGGGTACGAATTATGTAATAAACTGCCTGATCCCTATGTTGTTCATCACGATCAGTGAGCATAGCCCCTAAAGAGTGATTAGTAGCAGAGATGTGTAGGTAGAAGGGTTGGTCATCTTTAGGTGGGATAAGTACGGGTGGTCAGAGAAGGTATTGTTTTAAGGCCTCAAAATCTTTGTGGCAGTCGTCATCCCATTTGAAAGAGATGTCCTTTTTGAGAAGGTGATGAAATGGTTGACAACGGTCAGATAATTGTGAAATGAAACGGTGAATGGACTACAATTTACCTTGCAGGCTATGGAGTTATGTAAGGTTAGTGGGTGGAGGCATTTCTAGAATGGCCTTGACTTTAGTAGGATCAACTTCTATTCCATGTAAGGAAACGATAAATCCTAGGAGATTTCCTAAGAGAACTGTGAAGACACAATTTTTAGGCTGAAGGCGAACGTAATACTTAATGAGGCAGTCAAAGATGGTTTCGAGGATAGTGAGATGCTCAACACAATGTTTAGATTTAGCCAAGAGATCATCCACGTAATCTTCCAATATGCGATGCATGATATCATGGAAGATGTAGGTCATAGCCCACTGATAGGTGGCACCAGCATTTTTAAGGCCAAAAGGCATGACTCGATAGCAGAAGGTCCCCCAAGGGGTAATGAATGCAGTTTTGTGTTGATCCTTTGGTGCTAGCAAGATTTGGTTATAACCTGAGAAACCATCCATAAGTGATAACATCTCATGGCCAGGGGTAAGGTCAACGAACTGGTCAATACCAGGTAGAGGAAAATCATCTTTTGGGCAAGAAAGGTTGAGATCATGGAAATCAGTGCAAATGCGAAGTCCCCCTATCGCCTTAGTGACAGGGACGATGTTAGAAATCCATTGGGGGTAGTTGATGGGTAAGATGAAGGAAACTGAGAGAAGGCGTTGAAGTTCTTCCTTGATAAGATGAGTAATGCGAGGGTTTATTTTCCTCAAATTTTGTTTTACGGGTTTAGTGTCGGGAATGGTTACAATATTGTGGACCACGATAGTGGGATCAATGCTAGGCATGTCAGCATAGGACCAAGCAAAAGCATGGCTATGATCTTTAAGAAAAGAAGTTAGGGCTTCCTGTTCAACAGTATCCAAAGACTGGCCAATCTTGAGAATGTGGGGGTCGTCTTGAGTGTGGATGTTGACTTCGATAGTCAATTCAGTTAACATTATTTGCATCTCAGAAGGTAACGACCGGTGAATATAAGAGTCTTCAGCACCAAGGTAGGTGAGTATGGATTCATCATCCTGACATTGAACGACATTAATAGAAGGAGTATCATCCCCTATCATGTCAGGATACAAGAAAGGAAGAGAGGAAGGAGCCTCGCCATCGTGGTGATAGGTCAGAGGCCCCAAGGAAATGGTATTTATGGAAAAAAAAAAGGTAGGAGGGATAGATTCAGGATCCATCGACTCTGTTGGTGAAGGTGGTGAAGGTGAGGTAGGTGAAGAAGGTGGAGAGGGGTCAATGTCTTCAATGAGTTCAATACGGGGCTTTTTGGTAGGTAGTTTGATAAAACTGATTCCACTATGATCATTGTGTTTACGTGTGGTACATGAGATAATGGTGTGATGACCTTGTTTGTAAAGGCCAAAGCTGAAACCCTTCCAGGCAAAGTGGTGTAGGAAAGTGTGAGAAAAGCAGCGGTTGGTAAATGATTGAAGGTCAGCCGAAAAGGGTCAGGTTTGTGATGGTGGTTTGGGTGTGTAAGTGGAAATGTCAAGTCCCCCATAGGTAAGATGGGTATGGAGGTGGGGAGGACCATAAAGGAGATGCTCACCTATGCAGTGATCATAGTGAGGATGCTGGTGAAGGTTTCCATACTCTTGTGGAGTAAGGAATGTATTGACATTGTACAGGTGATACTCCCCCATAGTGAGGCATTGAAAAACACCTTCCAAGGGATCAGTGGTTGATATATTGGTGGTTGGAATGGAGGAAGCAGTTAGAAGTTAGATCGGTGGAGGTGTCAGTTAGTTGGGAAGCTGATGTGTGACTGGTAGAAGTGACAACAGCTATGGGAATAGAATATTTGGGTGAAGGTGAGGTGGGAATGGTGCTGGTGGATGGGGTCATGTGTGAAGAAGATGTAGGTAGGGAGGTAGATGCCTTAACAGGTACAAGGACATCATTGGGCCGGTAAAGCATGTTGCAGGTTTTGAAAGGTGATGGGTCAGCCAGAATGGTATAGGAACGTCCTTCATGTTTGAACTTTATACATCGGTGCAAAGTGGAAGGAACACAACCCATGGCATGAATCTAGGGCCTACCGAGCAACAAATTATATTGAAACTCCCCTTCCAACACGTAGAATAGCTCAGGAATAGTACGGGGACCCACACGAATGTGGAGGATGATAGTGCCAAGTGTAGAGGTGATAGAGTCATTGAATGAACGCAACATGACTGGATGTTTATGCATGCAGTTGTTGGGTATGTGCATTTGTTCAAATGCGTGAGAGGAGATGATGTTAATGCTAGTGCCCCCATCGATCATAACACAGTCAAACGTATATATTATCGATATGGATGGAGATGAAAAGTGCAGGATCTAGGTCATCAGTTTGGTGGGGGACAATTTTGTCATCCGAGAAACTAAGGATAGCAACTTGGTGAATAGGTGGAGGTGATGAGGTAGATGGAAATTTGGTAAGAGAAGTGACATGATGAGGTGTGATAATAGATGCTACAGGTGTGGGGTCACTAGGTAAAACCTCAATAGATTGAAGGACCTCCATGAGAGCTTGACGATGTGACTCCGAGGTTTGGATGAGATCGTATAAGGACATTTTGAGGGGAGATTGGTGTAGTTGTTTGAGCATGGTGCGATGTGTGACACCATTAGAAATGGGGTATGTGGGGCCGCATGGATAGTTATTTTAGGTATGGGTGTAGATGGTATGTTGGGTATAGGGTTGGTTGGTGGGTCAGTTGCCTTTTCTTTTTCCCTTCTGTGCATGTGTAGTGACGTGTACCATGTTGATTTGAGGGAAGTTGGAAAATGGAGAAGGTGTAGGGTAAGTGGTATAACGACATGACGGGAAAAACCTACTGGAGGAGAAAAGCCTTGTGAGGTGAGTTGGGCACAACAACATTTGGGTGGAGGCGTGGCAAGTTCTCTGATGTGAACCATGTTAATCTCAAATTTTGGTGGTGGCTCTATGAGCTGTGAGGGTGGAGGTTGTGGTATAGGTGTAGGAGGAAGATGTGAAGAAGGTGGTGAGGGTGAAATAGGTTCATCATCCAGGAGGTCATCATCATCAAAATTGGGGTCAGAAGGACATAATTGAATGAGGGCAGCCTTTAGACCCTTACAGTTCTCAACATCATGTCCTGGCACACGATGGTAAGCACAAATTTTAGTATCATCAAACCCTTCCAGCTTAGGTTTAAGAGGGTCGTAAGGTCTAAGAGGAGGGAGAGTGATAGCAGAGCTTTCCAGGAGGTTAGCCAAGATGGTGGCGTATGATCCCACCAGTGGATCACAATGCGAAGTAAAAGTAGGTTTGGTTGGAAGATTGGGTAGTTGTGGGGGTAGTTGAGGTGATGCAGTCTTGGGTTTGGGTTGTACTTTCTTTGATGTAGGTGCAAGCAACAGAAAGAGGGGTAGGTTTAACCACCTCTTTGGAAATTAACGGTTTTTTCGATTGTTGGTGTTTTTTCTTAGGTAGAGGTGTAGGGGGAGCACGTGATGTAGATGGCAAGGCAGATGGTGGGAGAGGACGAGTGACCCAAGGGGACAACTGAGGTGCAGCGGTAGGTGTTGGTCGAGGTCGAGAGGGAGGTACAGGTGAGGTGGAAGAAAATTTCATAGGTAGTGAAGGAGGTATAGAAGGTAATGGTGGTATAGGAGGTAAAGAAGTTATAGATGGTGATGAAGGATGTAAGGTTTGCCTAGGTAGAGCTACAGGTTGTGGTAAAGGGGTCAAGGGAATTTTTGGTTTACCTCTGGAGAGGGTAGATTTCATTAAGGTAGAGGGGTGAGGTCCCAAGATGGATGGTAAGGGTGAAGGTGATAAAGGTGTAGTTGGTGAGGTCGGTGCATGCAGATTAGAAGGTTGGGTTTTTTCATTTAGGTTGAGGGATTGGTTCCATAGGTATATGGGAAGATGTGGTCAAGTGTATCCTGATAGGAGGATGTGTAAGGTTTGATGTGGGTGTGACCCCTAGAACACTAGTGGGTTTAGATACAAGAGATGATGTTGGAACACGTCGGTTAGCAAGTAGAGGGGCGGGTATAGATGAGGATGATGCAGTAGAAGATGTATCGAGAGTTATGTTCATGTGTGGTTTGGATTATTGAAACATCTTTGGATAAATGGTAGAAGTGTCAGTGGAAGATGATTGCATTTGGGTCGAGACCCAGGAGTAAGAGACGCCCCCAAAGTGAAGCCCTATCAACATAGTCCAGGCGGTCAACCAAATGTGAGAACGACACTGTGGTAGATGAGGTAGATGTGGAGTGCAGTGGGGATTCCCATAAAATGTGTCTGAGAAACAAGGAATTCACTGGCTTCAGCCTCTGTAGGTAAGAGAGCCGAAAGTAGGTATCGTAGGATCTTGGGTAGCTGATGGAGAATGGTCACCGAGTGGTAACGAAAATCTATTGGATCCTGAATAGGTGGAGAAGGCGATGGGTACTCCTCTGTGGGTGAAGGAGGTACAATTGGTAGTGGTTCACTGGGTAGGGAAGCTGAAGGGGAAATGATATCGGTGCTAACGAGAGACTCCTCTGCAGGTGTACAGGGAGGTGAAGGGCTTTCCTCTATGGGTAGAGGAATGGATAAAGTAGGTTCCTGTGTGGTTAGATGATTTCGGGCTAGGATTTCCTCGATGGAGGGATAGGAGATATTTGGGAAACAAGTGGTAAATCGGTAAAGATAACATGTACCTCCCATGTATTACTTTCGTTGTGTGAGGCATTACTAATTTGATCATTAGATGGGGAATGGTTAGGGAATGGTTTCTTGAAAATATGAAGGTCTTGATTGGTAGGTGCATTAGGGTTATCCAGGACTAACTCGCCGCTCTCGAGCATTCCCTGAACAATGTTTTTAAAGGTGATACAATTGCTGTCACTGTGACCATTTACACGGTGATAGTTACAGTAGTCATTTTCCTTGTACCAACCTGGTATGGGGTGAGAGGGGTCAAAACCAGTATGTGGTTTGATAGGAGGAAGGGTGATGGCATTAGCTTTAATAAGATTTTCCAAAATAGATGAATATGGTTCCCCAATTGAGGTGTATTTCTTTTGTTCTTGTTTGAATTGGAAGGCTTGGACTGGTGACAGATTGGATGAAGGTTTAGCATGATTGGATGGATGGAGCAGGGCCAGCCTTAAGTACTACTGCATTGGCAGTTCCCTTGGCTTTGGATAACTCGTACTGAGGTTTCGAGGAAGAGGAAGTATCGTGTGATTTAAATGAGGAGTTCTTGTTTCGTAATTATATCTTCTTCTCTTCGATGGCACGAATTTCAAGTTTACATGCCATGGTGAAAGCCTCATCGAATGTCCATGGAAGGTTTGCACCTGTAAGGTAGGTGAGATATGTCTAGCATAGGCTCGTGTGAAGAGCTCTATGAGTTCAGTTTGCGGTAATTGGAAAGTGAGTTGGTTGATTAGGCTACGCCAATGAGTGACAAAATCTACGATAGATTCATCATCATATTGACGCGTGGAATAAAGATCGGTCATGGTAACCTTCTTGATGACGTTAATCGAAAAATGATCCAAGAAGGCTTGGGCTATTTGGTTGAATGAGAAGATGGAATGTCTAGGTAATCCACTATACCAGTCCAATGTTGGACCAGTTAGGGACATGGGAAAGGTTCGCAAAAGTAGAGCATCATCATGAGAAATTAAGTAACACCCATGTTTGAAAGATCACAAATGCTGCTGCGGGTCTTCCTTACTGTTAAAGTGGTTAAACTTAGCCATCTCCCAGTGTACAGGATATGGGTGAATGGGAATGGATGGGTGAATAGGTTCATTACAAATCTCATCATAGGTGAGAGAATTGTGGGAGCCAAAAATAGATGCTTCTAATGTCTACATCTTGTCCATCATTAACTTGATAAATTCATTGTTAGGTTGTGAAGATTGGGTACCCCCCGGAGTGAAAGGAGGTTGTTGTGGGACATATGAAGAATACGACATGCCAAAATATGGTGGTGTCGAATAAGGAGGTTAAGAATTGAGAGACAGACATAGAGGGTATATATCCAGACTGAATGACCATGAAACATGAGGTGGCTGGTAGTAGGTATGTGAGGGTGGGACACTCGTAGTGACCCTGGTAGAGATGGGAGGTAGAGATTGGGGAATAGAAAGGACAAACGTTTTGAAATGGGGTAGAGGTTAACGACACCAAGGGTGGTAGCATTGCGACTGGTATATATGAGACAACAGGTGGAGAGGATGCTATGTTTTGGGTGGTGAATGAAGGTGTGGTGGAGACTACGGGTGCAATAGAGGTGGCGGATGTGGCTGGTCAAAGCTGTCATAGGACCTAGCTGCGACACAACCGGGGATAAAATGGGTGAGGTCACCATGGTAGGAGGTGGAGCCAAGGTAGAAGTGATCATTAGGGATGGAGATAAGGATACGGGCATGCCATAGATCAATTGGCCTGACAGGCATCTTGAGCGGAGGCATGGGTGAGGTAGTGGCTCAAAGCAGCGGGATTCTGATCCAGGAGTCGTGCAAACTCTGTGTCACCTATAGGAATGGTGATAGGTTGATTAGGATCCATGGATGATGAGATGGAAGGTGGCGAAGGACTAGGTGATGAAGGGCTAGTCTAGGTTGGGAGCGGTAGTCGACTATTGTGAAATATGAGGGCACTTGCCTAACTGCGGGTTAGCACCAGGTGAATAGGAACTGATTTTGTGATATTGTATTATGTTTCAATGGTATATAACAGAAACTAGGAAAACAATCAAGGGTGAATGAATTAGGTTGGCTGGTGAGCTGTAAAACAACACAGGGTGACCGACGCCGGTTCAAGTACACCAATGTCAGTTAAGTTTAACCAGTGTCTGTTACTGTGAAAAAATAATTGTCTGTTAAATGATGGTCCCAGACTGACAATTTTCACACATGATGAGACGTAAGGTGACTGTGATTGAAATAACAACAATATGGAAGGTGATACAAGCCTTTTACAACTTAGAAAGTAAAATAGGTGTCTTTTGGATAGGTATCCAAGAAGATTTCAGACCGACGCCAGTTGGGTTAAACTAAAGTCAGTCAATGGTAAACCGTAGCTGGTTACTATGAAATTGAAACAGAGAATAAGAAAGATGGTTGTGATTTAAAAATTTGGTGTTGAATCAAACCCAGAAGTCTGAGAATGATGTAGATGTGGTCCAGACACACTCAGATGAAGTCAGAATACACCGACTATGATTGGGAGTGTGCAAGGAAAGACAAAAATGATGATCAAAATCTCTCACCTCAAAATGCAAATCAAGCAGAACACTAAGAAAGAACATTCCTAGAGTGCCTATTCTATTACGTTTGTTTAGCTTATGTTATTTTTATGGACTGAATGTTATGAATAGAACAATAGAATTTCTTGGTGAGAAAGGATTCCTACGAAGAAATAATTCTAAAGGGTGAGGTTTCAGGAATGTTATGGCGGGGGGCGAGCTTCGCTCTGAAGTATGACTCAATAGAGCAACAAGTTGGGTGCCCACTGTACCGTGATCATGTGATCACCTACATCTTTTTCTAGGTAGGATGTTATATAAGAATGTATGTATCTTGAATTTTTATGTGGTTTGGTAAGACTCGGAGAAAGAGAAAAGGATAGAAGTGCTTTTCTACGATTCGTTTGTCAACCATCAGCTGGTCATGAATTCCAGTGTATAGGTTGCCCTCAATTAATGTGAGCTAATGAGTTAAATTAGAATGGAATGTGCTTGTTTCAAACCCAAATCGAAAGCATGATATTCGACGACAGCAATAGATGAACAGGAAGAGGGTTGCTCTTTCACTAAATTGCAGAAAACAAGAATAAGAAGGTTTGTTTTAAATACACCAAAATAAATGTGTCTTTTGGAGCAAATAGAAGAAGAGAATGTTACCAAGGAGAAAGTATTAATCTGAATGCTATTAGAAGGGAAACAAACACACACAATTTTTTGACCTAGGAACGAAGAAAGATGCAAGGAACCCCGAATGGGTCCCACCGAGTGTGCCAAAATGTTTCACCTGATTTCTTAGTTTTCTGAGAAGTACTTGACGAAACAGATAAGGTAAGGGTGGTAAGAGGAATACTAGGTTTGAGATGGTTGAAGGTTGTATGCGCGCGTATTTGAATTCTGAATCGAAGTGATTGTGAGACCTTCCTTTTGGCTAGGAGGAACTACCTGTATAAGAACCAAAAAGAGACCACAAAAGAGAGTTAAATGATATATGCAGTGGATTGCTCAGCATGTGCTAGATCCTAGAAGTGCGATACTTCCTAGATGGTTGTCAGTCCACTGTTTAAAACAATTCAATGCTGAAATAAAGTAAATGTTGTCCTACTATAGTTTAATATGATTTAGGCATCTCATACAAATGCAATAGGCCAGATCTAATCTAACAGGCTAGGCTAGAAGGAGATCCAGAGGTCAAGTAGGTTGGTTATAGGTGAATCTGAGCTAACAGGCTAGGTTAGATACAGATCTGAAGGTCAAATAGGTGTTTAGGTAGGTGTAGGTCTGGGAACAATGAGATCAGGTTGAATGTGAGTCACAAACAGGTTGTTGTTTTGGCAGAGATCAGGGAAAATAGAGACCGACCACGGTTCTATAAAATTGATGACGGTCTTATCGTAATTGGCGACGGTTAGAGATAACTGATGACGGTCAGGTCGGGAACTAGTAAAATCACACAGTCTAAGTTTTGGAAGTTTTGGGGCAAAAGTGGAGTTGGTGGAAGGTAGGGATTGATCACAGAGGGGGTGTAAATATGTTACAAAGGTCTACGATTACTGAAGAGGTCAGATAGATAATTGGGTAAGGCATTAAGACAATTGGGTATAGAAAGTGGCTGAAATTGGAGAGAGGGAATGGACAAAGGGTGAACGATTAAGTTCCTTTACCCAAAAAGTATTGCAGATGTTGATAAGCAAATGAAATAGGCTGGAGGAGGATACTTACTCTTCTGTGAGGTACAAGTTTGAAGAATTTTGAAGAGGTTGTTGTGTTGGAGAATGCTGGGTAGAAAGCTTCACTGTTGTGCTAGTGTATTTGGTTGCCTTTTTTGATCTCCAATCAGTCTTCATTCTGCTGCTGCGTCTGTAGAGATCGAATTCACGATAAGAAGTTTCAAATCAATGATGAATCACCAACAATAAACAACCCATTTTACAAAGCTGTAGATGGGTCTAAATAGGCCATTTGGTCCATCCTGATAGAACTGGCGTCAGTTTAGGGGAACCGACATCAGTCTAGGGTAAACCGACGTCGGTTTGGGTGAGATATCTTGGGTTGTTCAAAAGTTTGCCTAGGAAGTTGTTCCGCCATTTGATGAGGGTCTCTTCCTTTTCTCGGGGTGAAAACCAACCTTAGGAGGCTTTTAATGTGAGGTGAGGGGATGGGTGTAATGTTAGGTTTTATTTAGGACATTGGTTTAGGGTTTAGGTTAATGGTTCAAATGATGGGGGTGGTTACGTGAAGTGTATTTAATAAAGACAATTTTATTAAATAGGTGTGTGAGGGTAGTGAATTAATTTAATGTGAATAATTAAATTAATGTGTGTGTGGATGAAAGGTCATTAACTTAATTAAATTAATTAAATTAATATATATGTAGGTAAATGGCATTAATTTAATTAAAGCAATTAAATTAACATGTGTGGGGTGCAGGGGGTAGGTGATAAGGTGATTACGACATGATTTTGGTGTCTAAACCAGTTTGTGAATCCTCCTGAGAACGCGTGATTCCTTGTGGCAGAAATAAGAAATATTTAATGTTCTTCTCTACAAAATTTATTATTTCCTGTTGGCTGTGCATAGAGTTCTTACTGTTTTTGGCGTGAGTATTTTGCTGTCAAACTCCTACGTGGATTCCTTTCTTCAAAAATGCTGTTGAAAATGGGCTGTTTCTATGATGGAAATGTCACTCTTCCTCACGTGTAGTAATATTTTTTTTTTTGTTTTCTGTTGTCCTTCTCTCTCCTAGGCGTGTGGATTTCTCCTTGGTTGCATGGGAAACTCTCTTGTTTTTGTTTTTATTGCTCTTGGACTGTCCTTTTTAAATTTTGCACATTTTTTTGCCTCCACGTGGCCTTGGACTGTTTAGATGAATGCGTGGAGATTTCTTTTTTTATTGGAGATTGTCCTCTTTCATCCTCATGTGTGGATTCTTCCTTCACAATGGCGTTTGAAATTACTATCTTCCTTGGCATTGGAAAAATGCTCTTCTTTGACTTCGAATTAATTTTGCTGTCCTCTTTTCCTTTGCATGCATGGGAGCTTCCTGGATGGGTGCGTGGAATGTTAGACAGCTCCACCTCTCCTTGGCGCATGGTGGTTTCCTTCTTTGGCGTGGCTTCTACTTTTAATTTTCTAAACTGTTACTTTTTTCTCCCCCAATGCGTGGAAAGAAATTTTTGTTTTCTTGCTATTGATGCGTGATGATCTTCTTTCCATGCGTTGTGGTTTCCTTTCCTGGCATGGCTTGTTTTTAATTTTTAAAAGCTGTTCTTCTTGCTATCCTTCTCTCTCCTTATGCGTGGAAATTAGAACTATCCTGGAGAATGTGTGGAGGATGTTTGGGTAACAAAATGATTTAAAACTTTCCCTGCCAATGCATGGAAAGATTTTTTTTTTTCTTTTTACTGTCCTTTTTCTCCCTCAAGGCATGGAAATTCTTGTCTTTGCTATTGATTGCTTGAAACCTGTGTGGAAAAAAATGTCCTCCAAAAAACGTAGGTAATGATCTTTCTTTGGTAGTTTTCCCTTGGGTTGTGTGTGGGAAATGTTCCTTCTTTACTTCTTAACTGTATTATCAGGCGTGGATTTCTTTGTACTACAAAAATCCTCTTACTTGGCATTCGCAGTATTGTGGGATGTGACAAAATATTATGTCCTTCAGAAGAAATAAGAAGCAATCGGAAAGCTTCACACGAATTTTTCCAACGAGTTTGATGGAGGAAGTTATGAGGATTAATCCAACTTCCTCTCTTCCCGGGTAATGGAATTAAGTTCCAAGGGGAAATGGGGAAAGCAACAACCAATTGCCAACGGGAATGGAAAAGTGGGTTGGCAATCCCCGTTAAATTTCCCCATGTGGGAAATTGGGGAATTTCTTGCCTGTTAGCCAATCCATGATTTGGCAATTGGTGGAGAAAATACCACAAGTGGGAAATTAAAAGAAAATTTCCAGGAAAGGGGAAATCTGGGTTCGAGAAGCCAAATTGGCATTCCAGACAATTGAAAGCATAAGATTACTTCCCCGGCAATAAAAATTTGTCAAATGAACTTTTAATTAATATTTATTTAATTAAATACTCTCAAGTTATTTTAAAAATTAATTTTATCAAACAAGGAGCAATTAATAAATTAATTTTAATGTAATTTAATGCGATTTAAAGCCCGACGAGAGGAGTTCTTACCCGAAAAGGACGTAACGATCAAAAAAAGGAGACGATCGTCATGAGGGTGATAAACCATGCAAAGTAACACTTTTGAAATTTTTCAAAATTTCCATTTTTTATTTTTTATTTTTAATTTTACGAAGTCAAAATTGGCTGATAACAAAATCAGAATCCAAATCAAGAAGACTAAGGTAAACACTTTAGTAGATTCTGGTTCTCAGTCAAATTTGATTTCTGATGTGGTTGTAGAACAACTTTGTCTAGAGACTTATGCGCATCCACATCCATATCCATTGGGATGGGTGAAGAAGGGTATAGAAATAAAAGTTACAAGGAAGTGTAAGTTTCAGTTTGGGATAAATACCCAATACATAGATGTATTAGAGGCTGATATTATTCCACTTGATGCATTTGACGTTGTCTTCGGAAGTACTTGTATTCCAGGGATGCTATGTTCACAAGGAGGGAGAACCGGTATGGATGGGTCAAGGAAGGAGTCTGTTTTAACATCGGGGCACACCAGAGCAAACCAAAGAAAGATATGGAAAGTGTCAACCAAGCACCAAGACTTATTCAGGAAAATCATCAGTTTTGTTTGCTTTCATTGGAAGAAAAACAAAATGGGTGTGAGAGCATAGATATTTCTGACCAAAGGATGGGGAATTCGGATAACACTTGTTAGTTTTTGTAGAAGAATACACCACATGAACAACTCATTCAAGGGTCAAAACAAAATTCTTCTATGCAGTCACTGTATCTACCTATGGATTCACTGGACCTAACCATGGGGCAACAAGGAGAAGAGGAGATATAAGGAAGGGTGTTGACTATAGTAGTAGTGTTCTTGGAGAGGATTCAGCCAATCCATATCAAGAGACAAAGATAGGAAAGGAATAAACCACTACAATATGGGACCTTCGCCATACTTGAGTAGGTTGGAGAAGAAACATTTAGGCCATACTTCATGCAGATGCACATGATAGCAAGTTGCAAGAGCTCACAATCACTAACGCCATCTATCCATGAAAAAGAAGGAAAGATACATAAGTTACCTTCTAAAGAGGATTGTACTCGAGGAAACTCAGAGGAGGATGTAGCACTAGAGAAACAAACCAGAGATCCATAGGAGTCTTGGTAGGTTGGACGAGAGAAGATACCAAGGAATACCTAGTGGTACTTGAATGAGCATGAGAGGGAGTTGATTCCTCTACCACTCCCCCACTA
This sequence comes from Taxus chinensis, assembly GCA_019776745.2. Taxonomy (NCBI): domain Eukaryota; kingdom Viridiplantae; phylum Streptophyta; class Pinopsida; order Cupressales; family Taxaceae; genus Taxus; species Taxus chinensis. The sequence goes on along the minus strand of CM034152.1, from coordinate 557,603,495 downwards.
ATATTTTTTGGGACCAAAAGCCTCCTAACTAGGGGAGGTATGATCCATAGGGATCTAGAAAAACACACCACTTCATCAGTTCCATCAACACCAAGAAGGAGAAATGAGAAAAATGAATAAAATGAGGTAAACGAATGTTTTGGAAGGAACCGCGGCTCTGTGCAAAGCGGTGGTTTCAGAACCACCACCCAGCTAGGGTGGTAGTCTTGAGACCACCGGTCTGCTCAGGGTGGCAGTCCCGTCACTTTCGAATAGAAAAGAATAATGGAACATGAATGAATGTAAAATTGAACTTCCCAGCCATGTCTCTTACCTTCCATGCCCTTTCACATCCTCCAGTGCATGGTAGGACATGGAAAGGCCTATAAATGCATGAAAGGAGCAAGGGAATGATAATTCAAAGATCTAGAGAGATCGAGAAGCAAAGTTTAATGAGAGCAGTGAGCAAGATCTTCAGCTCTGGAATGGAATTGTAGGAGCAAGGTATAAAAACAAAGCAATAAAGTAATTGGAGAGAAGGTTTACATTGTTTCTTATTTTCATACTTATTGTAATATGTAATTGTCTATATTAGACCAATACAAGTGGGAAGAAAGAATAGTTTACCTTCCCGACTGTTTTTTCCTCCTTGGAGGTTTCCAGGATAAAAATTGTTGGTGTTGAAGTTTGAATTCTTTCCTTATATGAAATTTCCTTTCTATAACACTAGATAATCAATCACGAAGCTTTGTTTTTTCAAGCAAATCTATCATTTTCCAAAGTTGAAAGTAGAACAACATAATTGTGTGATTCGCAGAGATCCAATGTAGAAGTGTACGATAAGAGGGCTTTGAGGAATAGCTAAAATATAATTTTTATCAAGAATATTGTGTTTATTCTTAGTGGATAAGGTTTTACAACACTTGATGAAAGATTGGGTAGATTCATTGTTAGTTTTTTTTACAGATGATGAAAGCATTGATGTTGTTTTTAGAGAGATTTTGATATTGGAATTAATTTACTAAGGTGGTCACCTAGATTTCAAGCTCGATAATATAGTTTCATGAAAGGGTGTGATACGAATCCAAAAAATATACTTATAAAGCTCATCAAATGCTTGTATGTGATGTAACCTAGAATTTATCAGTAAGACCCTAGGAGCGGTGACACATCACTCAACCTAGATTGAGCACTCACCCAAAGCACGCAAAGGTAATAGGTCCCTCTTTAGGGTTGTTGTTGCAGGATTTTAGCATGCTGAAGACTTAATACATATAGTTCCATTATTAATACATCATTCTATAGAGCATGCTAGATCTATATCTAAGGGGGAACAAAATTAAGTATTAACCATGATGAAATCAAGAACATACTAGATCCAAATACACACAGAACTAACACTTAGATTCAGCCAATATCCTCCATTCTATTAAATATGACAATTACACAGAAGCTTCTTACAGTAATGGCATTCTATGCCCATACGCGCACAGATCTGATACAGTAGTCCAGTCTTGCACACATACCTACATACATATATCTATATCTCTCTACTCATCCACGTATATCCTCTACTACACAGTTCACTACAATTTATAAGGGTGGGGACTTTCCCTTCACCGCTTATCCTAATAGGTCACATGCTATTATTAGCCACACGCATTTACAGTCATAGTCCCACATGCAAGTGTGCTAACAATAGTCTTCCTTTAGTTAACTGATAGTGAAAAACCTATTCTTAGTCTGCATTCATGCAAAGTGCTTTGTAGTCAATCCTCCAAAAATAGCCAATGTGTGGCGCACAAGTCTCTACTTTATTTGTGTGCTCTACACGCCATCTCTAAAAATAGATCCTCATGTGTAAAAATGGCTAAGTCTTGAAATATGAACTTATCCTATGCGCACATGTTTCCCTTATCCGTTTGCACCTTTGAACATGCCCTATTTTCCCACACAGGACCTCTTGTGTGCCTTTTGTTAAGTATTCTCTACTCAACATTACCCCACACTAATTGTATTTCCACCCCGGAAATGGTTGTCTCAAAAATGAATCAAAGAATCTGAATGGAAATAATAAGAACAAATCTATATGCATAAAAGAATGATGTTACCCTGCAGCTTCATCCACTTGAACCTAAAAAATTAATTCAGGATATTCCTCCTTTATTTCGGCCTCCAAGGTCTACCACTCAACGAGTGCTTCCTCTACTTTTTCTGGAATGTCCACAGCAATGGACTCCAGTTCATCTTGTGCAATCTCTCCTTTCTCATTCTACAAGACCAACACAATGTTGGACATTGCAGTCATCCTTCCCTCTAGAAAATCCATCTTTTGCGTGATGAGTTTCCCAAGCTCCTCTAGCCAATCCTTGTGTGGTTCTTGTGTTGTTGCAAGGGCCTCGCGCTTCTATTTAACCAGTGCTAATCTTTCTATGCATAACCCAATGTGTCATCCTTCATCACTTTCTAGACCTCATTGTCCTCCTCCAGGGTTTTTATTTTGATGAGCACCTCTGGAGCTGTACAGATGTTCAAGGCTTGGTCTGCCTTCTTTAGTTCTTCCCACAGTGCTTGCAGCAGTCCTTCGTAAGATGAAATATTTCTCTTCACTATAGCCCTTTCCCTTTCTACCTCTTGCTCAGGATTCTTTGGTGTTGGCATTCACATGGTTTCATCTTCAAGTACCAAATCCACCAAAGTCTTGACATAGTGCATTGCTGAAGGAAATTTCTCCAGTACCTTTGACTCCAGATGTGGGTGCACTTTTAGTACATGGTCCCCAATAGTCTCTTCCATGCTGATAAAGGCATGGTTCTTCTTCTGTTCCAAGTCCTTTTCCTGGATCAGGCATGCGTTATTTCTACATCCTTTTTTTTAATTTCCCCTCACAGTGCCTTGATGGTTGCAACCTTATCCATGTTCCTACAAGCCACCTCTGTGGAGACCTTTACCAATGCATTACTTACTTGCTCATCAGACATAATAGTAGGCTTTACTGTTATGTGTCTAGCTTGGGGAGTCTTTTTCAACCTCCTTGACACACATGACTCCTCACACACATCAAAGTCTATGGTTCATCCATATGCATGTGCATCGACCATGAAAGTTGCTTCCTTTTGCACATGGTTTCCATATCTTCATCCATAAACTCCCAGCCAAATAACTCCTTTTGTGTTACAGTGCTCTAAAAATGGGCACGAACAATTTTACCTATGTCCTCAGCGTAGCCCATGATTGGTGCACTGTGTTCTCCACTCATTCTCTTTGTTTAGGCCCCTTAGGAACTGGAGCTTCAAGATTTGGAGTTTGTTCTAACATACCCCGAGTAGTCTCATGCAGCTTCTGTTGTCTCCTTTTCTCCTTCCTCTCCATTCCTTTGATTCCTCTTATGGCTCCTCCCTATGCTCTGTGGTTCCTCCTCATATTCAGGTGGTGTAGGAGACCCTGGCGTGCTTTCCTCAGATTCCTCTACCTCTTCACCCAATTTCAACTTCCTTCTCCTTTTCTCAGTTGTCTCCTTCTGTGGAGATAGTCGAGGTGACCTATGCACTTGATTTTGGAGTAGCACCTTGAGTCCTTGTTCACCTGAATACTCTTTTAAAGTGGTGCTCTCCTTGAACTTCTTCTGGGTCCTCTTCTTCTTCCTGCCCATGAGTTGGCATAGTCACACTCTGATTCTCTTTTATCTGATGGTTTCCTCCTCCTGTGCTCCAAACCACCACTATCCTCAAGGCTCATCCTCCTCATCCTCTACTTCAATTGTCTCTGTGGGCTTAGGCACTGGAATGTTCTCCATGGTATGCTTACCCTTCGGTGGCCCTGGGAGCACAACTCATCTTCCACATACTTGTTGTTTTCCAGTTTGGGCTTCAATTGGAGGTACACAAGTGCTGCTCCAATGTCTCCAACAACTAAACTTACTAGATTTATGCTCAACACATCTGAGATGAGCCTTTCAATATATGCATTACGTCCTAGATATACATACTTCTTCCTCAGTGTGTGGTAGTCACAGTCTACCTTGTCTGCATTGAATGTTAGGTGGCACACATATGAGAACCTATGAACCGATGCCTGAAAATACCTCACTATGAAGGCATATGACAGTTTTCACCATGGGCTCCAAGCCCCATCCTTCATTGTAAATCACACGATGCAAAAATGTTGGTATACTACAAACTGTACTGCCTTACCCACCACCGAAGGAAATTCTTTGGGGATGTGCCATTCCTCTTCAAATGCCACGCAGAGCCTATCGTACCACTTCTCAGCCCTCTGCTTGACTAGTTTGGTCATCAATCCTTCACACAAGTACTTGCTGAATCATTCTATAGGTGACTTGTTCTCCATGGGATACTCCTAGATCTTCTCCTTTGGTCCATCAGGTACTCCGAATTTCCATGAATACCAGAGATAACAAAACAACCCTAAAACTGATCTTTCCTCCTGAATGCACTTCTTCGATAATAGTTTCTATAATGTAATTTGAAATGTTGTATACTACCCCTTCAGACATCTTCTTTGCAATGTGTAGTCACATGGTGTTCACTTGTGACCACCTCTCTTGGTCATTTAGTTTTGTCACAAGGTGCGCAGCTTGCCTGCACAACTGGGTACTTTTTCAGCTTGTCTATGTCCATGCCACATGGACCCTTGGTGTACCCCATCTCCCTCTTGGTCTCCAGAATTGCAGCCTTGTCTGTTAAGTCCCCATTGAGGTCTTCACCTGTGCCCTTCAATCCTGTCACAGTTGAGATCAGCGTGGCTGAAATCCTTACTCTGCATCCTACAAAGTAGAAGAAGTCTTCATGTACTCTTCTCATGAGCCATTGGTACAAGGGCTCATATTTTCCAAAGTAGGGGAGCTCGTATAACTGATATACTCCAATATTTTTCAATAACTTCTCCCCATCGTCGTCATAGACCGATATGTCCTCCACCGTGCGCTTATTTGTCTTCGTGTTCAACAGTGCATCCAACTCCTTCTTGTTTTCTATGGTACGATGGTTGTACTCACTTATCTTGCTTCTCCAAATGTGGGAATCCCATTCCTGGCCTACTATAACCCCCTCTGGATATTGCATCTCTGAAAAATTTCTCTCAGGGGTCATTTCTTCTTCCTCCATGACCACCTTCTTCTTTCCCTTAACTCCTACTGCAGTTGCCTTCTTTGGTGCCATTTCTACCCTGTAATCCTCTGAAAATACTTGTCTTTTGACTTCTACAATGTGCAACTCAAACCCTAGCTCAAATCTTTGTGCCCTAGTGGAAATCACGTTCCCTAGCTCATTTGTAATGCATCTGCTTCACTCAAACCCTTCTCCTGTGGGAACACAAGCTTCTTCTTCACACAAACCTCCTTTCCACATCTGGTTTCACACTCTTCACACCTCAACATGATTTCTCATCTCTTCACACTTAGCTCTTTTCAAATTATCTTAATCACAATGGTAAGAATGAACTCACATCCCATCCTTATATAGATTTTCAAATTTTGATGCATTTATTGCTCCTTCACCTACCCAATGTCCTCTCATTTATTGACCCATTTTTTTCATTCCACGTGGTACATCTTCACACCCCAGCTATAACCTTCTAGCGTGCCTTCCTACCCTCTGGTCATAGACTTCTCTTCAGCATGCTTCCTTGCGCCCGAGTACCTTGTCACTGCACCTTCCACTGGTAGTTGTTATGGCCTCCACTTACCTCACATTATACTGTCCCTTCATTCATCTCCATCTTTGGTCACTTTTTAGAAGAAATATTTTAACTTGAATAGCACCCGAATGACACCCATAGCAGTTTATTCTTTTCACCTTTCAATTCCAGCAGTCTTGTACCTGGATATCAACAACCACCCCACACTAAAAGTATGTGCAGTCCTCTGCACATAAACATGCTTCAGATAGTAATTAGCTTCACATGCAAACACGCTTATTACACAAGAACAAAAATAAAATGTACAAAGCATAGCGATGAAGAAGGAAATACATTAAGGAAATACAGAATTGAAATCCTAATCTAAATGGAAACACTACCTTATTACAAACACCAAGAAGACTTATTTATAGTAGGGCTTCAGCCTACTCCCATTAAAGTAACTGGGTAGCCATGTTCCATCAAGTGCTTCTAACTAGAAAGCACATATTTCAAGGATGTAAGTGATAACATATGGCCCCAACCAATGTACCTTAAGTTTTCCTAGATGGTGCAAGAACTTAGAGTCATAGAGAAGCACCATTTGTCCAATCGCAAACTTCTTATCCCTTATGTTTCTATCATGCCATGCTTTCTGCCTGGCCTTTTCTTGCTTCTGACTCCATCGTGCTATGGCTCATCACTCATCCAAGCTTGATTATATTTTCAATCCATTCTTCTAAAGCTTTCTCATCAGCTAGACCTCCAGCACACACGATACACAAAGAAGGTAACATGAATTCCATAGGAAGAATGGCTTATGCGCCAAACACTAACTGAAATGGTGTGGCCTTGTTCAACCTCTTATAAGTTGTTCTATATGCCCAAAGTATAGTAGACACTTTATCATCCCAATCCTTTCTTCCAACATCACAAATTTTTGTCAAGGTCTAGCTCAAAATCTTGTTGAAAGCCTTGGCAGTTCCATTTTCCTGAGGATGGTAAGGTGTAGTCTTATGGTGCACAACCATAAACTCATCTAATAATATCTTGATTGTCTCATTCAAAAAATGTGTGCCCCTATCACTTGTCAGACTTAAAGGACATCCATACATTGTAAGAACATTCTCCCATAGAAACCTAGCTGCTGTAGCTGTTGTACAATCCTTTATAGGTGTTACTTCTACCCACCTTGTGAGATAATTTGTGCAAGTAATGATGTAGCGTGCAATCCAGTCCTACACGTGGCCGGTGAAATAGGTCCTACAAATTTGATAGCCCATTTCTCAAATGGTTCTGCACTAGAAATAGGTCTTAAAGGAATCTCATCTCTTTGCCCTGGTTTTCCTAGATGCTGATAATGATCACACACCTTGCAATATGCCTTACAATATTTATACAGGGTCTCCCACCATAATCCAATGAGTAGGATCTTGCACGCAGTAACATCACCTGCATAGTGGCCACCTGTAATACCACCATGAGCCTCCTCCATAATATCCATGTGCTCATGCTCCAACACACACAACACAATACTTCATCTTTTCCTAACTTGTACAGGTCACCGCTGATCAACATAAAAGGTGTGCACGTATAGCAAGTTGTTTCTTTTCTAAGGCCTTCATTCCTTTTGGTGCCACATCAGTCCCTAGAAAGATAGCAATGTCCTCTAATTGTGATGGCACATTGTAACCTATATAAATGTGCATCTGACAATGGTTTCCTCAATTGTCTGGGCTTCCTCTCCTGAATGTATTCTGGACAAGTGGTCTGGTCCAGAATTACTTTTCCCTTGTTTTACCACAACTGTGAAATCAAATTCTTGAAATAATAGTACCCATTTGCATATGCGCCCCTGTAGGATGGGATTGTTTACCAAATACTTTAATGTCATGTGATCTGTATAGAATACAAATGGTGTAGCTAGAAGATACTGTTCGGAACTTGTGTAATGCATAGATCATCGACAAAGCTTCGCACTCTGTAGTTGTGTAATTATGTTCTGTAGGAGTCAGATTTCTACTAGCAAAATAGATAGGATGATCTATAATACCTTCTCTAGGTTGAGCTAACACCACACCAATGGCCATGCCAGAGGCATCCACATGTACATGAAATGGTTGATCCCATGAAGGAAAATACATAGAATCGAGCGCGGTAGTAAGTTTCTCTTTCAATATCTCAAATGCACGTGCTTGCGGTTCTCCCCAATAAAATGTACCTTTTCCTTTCAGTAACTCCTCTAGAGGTACAATAACTTTGGCATATCCCTTTATGAATTTTCTATAATACCCTATGTGACCCAAGAATCCATGCACCTCACACTGACTGGTAGGCACTTCTAGGCCTAGAATGACTGCAACCTTAGCTGGATCAACTAGAAAACCCTCCTTGCAGATTATGTGACCTAACAATATTCCAAATGGTGTAGAAAATATGCACTTCTTGATGTTCAAAGAGATACTCAACTATCTTCATCATTCAAACATTAAGCACAGATTGTCACAGTGATCCTTAACAAGCCCATATACTATCCAATCATCTAAATAAACCTGCAAGAAGTTGTGAATAAAATATTTGAATGTCTTAACCACTATCCGTGAGAATATAGCAGGTGCATTCTTTAGTCCAAAGGGCATCATAGTATAGGAAAAACTGCCCCATTCAGTAGTAAAATTTGTCTTTTCCTAATCCTCCTAGGCAATCCTAACCTGATGATACCCAGAAAACCCATCTGTAAACGAATAGATTTTGCGTCCCTGCCACACCTTCCAGTATTTCCTCAGTGAATGGCATAGGAAATGGGTCTGTCACACATGCAACATTTAGCTCCCTGTAATCCACACAGATTCTAATCCATCCATCCTTTTTGATACTGATCACCATTGGACTAACCCATTCTGACTCGTCCAGGGGTCGAATGATTCCTGACTTCAACATTTTATCAATCTCTTCTTTTACCTTTTCACGCAAGTTAGGGTTCATTCTATAAGGTCTCTTTCTAACTGGGCACACACATTCTTTAAGATTTATCTTCATCTCCCCTAGTGATTCATGCACGCCTTTAAGTTCATGATACCCCCGAGGGAACAAGTCCTGATAATCCCATAATAACTCAATAATTTTAGCCACTTCCGAGTCTGACCAGTAGTCTCCAATTATGGCCTCCTTAGGCTCAGCTTCTGACCCTATATTTACTTTCTTTGTCTTCATTGGTTCATGATATGCACATGTATCCTTATCTGAACTATCCAAGACCTTGCGCATTCCTTGTGAATGATCGACATCCAAACTTTCAACTTCCTCATCATCCACTATGTAGACCATCTTTCCTTTTTCTTTCTCAAGGCAAGCACATTCTAGTAGTATGGAGTCCATGTCTTCTTCTTCTTCAAAATGTGCTCTTGAATCTGTTTCACCAAATAATTCCTGAATGAGCTCTTCCGCCATTGCACTATCCCCCATAGTTAAGCACTTGAAAATTTTTAATGCCTCTTCTACTAGAGGTTTGGATGAGAAGTAGTCAAAGGTCTAGATCATTCCTGCAATCAAATTCTACCAATTTCCATTTTCTCTATGTAACTCTACATATACATACCAAGCGCATGCGCATCCTTGTAGGGTGGAATATAATTTATGCACCCAGAGTGAAGGTGGTAATGCTTCCTATCCCACTATCCAGAGCCTCTCACACTACTGGATGTGATGCTGAACTGGTTGATTACCATGATACGTGCAGATCTATGTAGGTGCATTTCTCTGGAAGAACCAAGTAGATAGTGTGATCCTGATTTCATTCCATTCCATAAGATTATCTCTGTGAACCACCCACCTATGCACTTGCTGTCTTGCATAGGGTATATGCTAACATGTTCCTTCTCTGAACTTGATCTATCCACTGTGCTTCCATGGCTTGCAAGAATACTGGAAGATCTTCCACCCCAGTATACCAAGGTATTGAGCTACCTTTATGTTGAACCGAGTGAAGTCCATTTTTCCATGTAATCAACCTCACACCCTACTAGTTCATAAGTACCGAGCCCAATTGTCACAAGCAATACTCATAGTATCACTAATAGATTGAGAGTCTTCCCATTGAAGGATGCCCTCCTTTGATGGCTCAATGACTTCTTGAATAGCCATACATAAATTTTGTTTAAGTTTTCTTCACTTAAAGGTTTAACATATAGTGTAGATTTTCCCTACTAGTTTTTATAAGTAACCGGGTTCCCAGCCCAATTGTCACAAGCAATACTCATAGTAGTCCTACTAATAGATTAATAGGTCTTCCCATTTGCACTCATGCATCTAATGTAAGAAAATTTACTTCCGCACCTGTATCAATCAAGATATTTCTCAAGAGCCAGCCATCCAAAAAAACATTTAGAGTAATCTCCTTGTTGTAGTCAATGCTATCCTAGGATGGGAAGATTTACATGCAGGATATTTGTTATCATTCTTAGTACTTACACAAGGGGAATATTTTCATGCAGAGTGTTCCCCTTCAACCAATTCCCTAATAATGGAATAATATTCTCCTGGCACAACATTTTGCATACTTCTTTTATGTCATCCATCTCAGATGGGGCCTCCCTTGCTTCCTTCTTCTATTCTATCTTCCATGATTGCTCTTTCAGACACTGTATTTCACCTTGAAGATTTCTGAGGACCTCCATGGTCTCTTGATAGACCTCCTTCTGATGAGTAGGATCTGGGTACCTTGCATGCAGAACCTCCTCCTTAATGATTGTAGGCTTCTGCTACAATGCCTCTTTTACACGTGTTGCTTCATCTCATGTGGTAATTTTCATGGTGAAAGCCTCAGGTTCTGGTGATAACTTGGGCATCCATTGATTTTCCACCATGCGCACTGGATTCTAACCATCCCTGCACCTTTGTTCTCCTGCTTATGATGCTTACTAAGATGCTCATACAAGTCTGGGCACTCCTCATAGCTATGATTCTTTCCATAGAAAGAACATGTAATATTATGGGGACATTCGTGCCTATAGTGGTCAGGAGACCCGCATGTATAACACGTTCCATGAGGAAACTCACCTCTTCCTCCACCATGGCCTCACCCTCCATATCCACCTCGATAACCACATCCTCTTCCATGACCTCCCTCAAAATGCCCCTCATTCTTGTCATAGCATGATTGACTATGATCCTGATCATGGTGCTCATTCTTGTTTTTAGAATTATCCGTTACACTTGTCTGTCGTACACCAATGTATATGGCATCATGGATCTGACCAATCAATCTACAATCTTCCATATCATGGGTCATGGACTAGAAAAAATTACAATAGCAGGATACATTCTTCCTTATCGGGTGCTATAACAAAGGACAGTGGCTAGCATCATGATTCAAATGATAGATCTCACAGTCTAACAACAATGATCGTATGGATCTGCGGGGCAAATATCCTTGGTGTGACCTTCCACTTCACAATCTGTACACCAAATCCTTGAGCGCGTTTCATGGGCTGAATTTTCCATAGTTTCTCTAACTAATTTGTCAATAGATACAATCTATGCCTCTAAGAATGGGCTAACGCCAGTGTCAATACTCCCAACTTCCTCAGCACACAGAGATGCCTCCAATGCCTCATGTGGATCAGTGTATGTCTTATGTGACAACACCCTTCTAAATGGTGTAATCAATCCTCCAATGAACCATTGTGCATGCTGGCTTGTGTGAATATCATAAGAGAGCTTCGATAGAAGTGTTTTAAACTGGGCATCATACTCACGTACACTCTCAGTAGTGCCTTGTTTGATATCCTTGAGCGTGCTTATACTCTTCTACTCAAATTCTGGAATATAGAACTCTTTTAAGAAAACATCCTTCAATGCTACATAATCCACACAAGTTTGATCAGGGTCAAACTTCCTATACCAACTATGTGCACATCCCTATAATGTGGTAGAAAATTGGCTTGCATTGTGCTCTAAAGCTGTGATCCCTTTTGCGTGCCATAATATTTCACACATGTGCACATGTTCAGCAACATCTTCTATGCCTTTATACTCCAAGAGATGAAGAGACATCTCCATGTAAATATTCCGGGGTTGTTGCAAGCCTTGCCCACCTTATCCAGAACCACCAGATCCACCAGAACTAAAACCACCTGCACCTCCCGATCCTCCACATGTAGCTAGAATAGGACCTAAATACGTACACCCCTATGCTCCGACAAGTGGTACTATACTGAATGCCCACAATCTGTGAAGTAGTTCCACTTCCAGAAGTGAATCCAACATTATGGGTGCTCACGTTCTGTGTGAAAGATATGCCTGAGAATGCTTCCCCAAATAATAATGAAGCCGTCTACCCTACCATTGATGTACTTGATTTCTAACTTACTCTTACTCTCCTACTTCCCAAACTAGCTTGCTGACTACTTGTTCGTACTAGATACATGAAAACCAAGTGCAAGGGCTAGGTTATCAGGTAGGTTCATATGCGCACCCATGCGGCCAAGGTCATCTCTGTTGGCACACTCCTTTATGAGGTTGAGGAGGGGTCCTTGTCATGCTTTCTTTGATGGGGGAGTTCATGGGGCTCTGGCTCCATGTCTTCTATGTGAGCTTCAAATCCTTCATGAGTCATCTCTCTCCTCAACACCATCTGCTCTGTAATGTCACACTGTTTCTCTATCTCCCTCTTGCGTGCCTCATTATACTTAAGCCACCTTTCTTCCCTCTTCCTTGCCACCACTAAGTCTGCCATATTTCACCAGTGATGTTCCTTCCCTCCGTACATGGTGGGGTTTAGCTAGCCATAGGTTTGTCTTCCAAATTTAGGGTTACCATGAAGATCTTGACTACCAGTGGAATGCCTTGTAAATAAGTTCCTTTGGGATACCATAAAAATTGGAATTCAACTACCTCTAGACAAGAATATGTAGAAATTGAATATTCCAAGATATAACTATTTAAAACACCATGGTACCATGTATCACAAATCTGAGTCCAGATCAAATCAACATCATAAAGGGCTTGAAATTATTCCTGCGTCCAAATAAGTGTATGATATCTCTAATTCTTTTTAGATGCATATGCAACTAGCCACTCGTATAGCTCTACTGGGAAAATAACAAAGCATCTCTCATATAAACTGTCATACATATTTTATTCCACCCAAGTGCATGCGTTAAACTTAGATCTAGTGCTGAACCTCAGTGCATATTATTCTTCCAGGTCATGTATCCACTCCTCAACACTTGCTAGAGTCAACCAGTATGTCTTCATTGTGAACCATCCTGGAAACAACTGAAAAAGAGGTCTCAGCAACAAAACTAATGATCCAGCATAGAATTCACAGTAAGACCCCAGGCGCGTTGGCACATCACTTAGCCTAGATTGATTGCTCACCCGAAGTGTGAAAAGGTACCAAGTCCCTCTTTAGGGTTGATGTTATAAGATGTTAGCATGATGAAGACTTAATACATGCAGTTCCATTATTAATACATCTTTCTATAGAACATGTTAGATCTATATCTAAGGGGGAACAAAATTAAGTATTAACCATGATGAAATCAAGAACATATTAGATCCAAATAGACAGCCAATATCCTCCATTATATTAAATATGACAATTACATAGAAGCTTTTTACAATAATGACATTCTATGCCTATATGCGCACATATCTGATACAATAGTCCAGTCTTGCACACATACCTACATACATATATCTATATCTCTCTACTCATCCACGTATATATTATAAGGGAGGGGAATTTCCCTTCACCACTTATCCAATAGGTCGTATGATATTATTATCTAGGTGCTGTTTATAGTAATAGTCCCACATGAAAGTGTGCTAACAATAGTCTTCCTTTAGTTAATTGATAGTGAAAAAACCTATTCTTAGTCTGTATTCATGTAAATTTATTTGTTGTCGATCCTCCAAAAATAGCCAATGTGTGGCATGCACGTCTCTGATTTGTTTGTGTGCTTTGCATGCCATCTCTAAAAATAGATCCTCATGTGCAAAAATGGCTAAGTCTCGAAACATGAACTTATCCTCCGTGCGCATGTTTTCCTTATCCGTTCACGCCTTTGAACATGCCCTGTTTTCCCACGTGGACCTCTTGTGTGCCTTTTATTAAGTATTCTCTACTCAACAATATGTGATTGAGATTTTTAGACCCATCATGAGATATGGAGGGTGTGAACCCTCTAAGTGTTATTGTAGGTTATTATTTATCCTTTTATTTATTTATTTATTAGGATAATTCTTACACTTGTGTTAGCCCTACACTTGTTGGGTTAGCTTGCTTAGGTTTACTAGTTGTGTGGAGTTAGCTTACTAGTCTTATGGAGTTAACTTAACTACAAATATCAATTAGTGGGAGTTCTTCACCACTGATTTAGGTAGTAGTTACACTTCCCTCCTCCTATATGTACATCTTTCTTATTTAATAATTCAATTCATTCTATTGTAATGTATTGAGCATTATGGATTATGATAGATTTCCATATATGGTATTTTAGCTCTTATATTTTACAAATCTAATGTGGTCTGTTACTATCATCTGAGATCACGGACATGGAACAATCTTCTTTTCGTTCCTTTCATGGTATAAGAGCTATAGATGATCTAGACATCCATCTGTAAGTTTTTCTTTGCATGCAAGGGTTTATTATTTTCATGTATTTGGATTTTTTAGCTATTTTCTGCAGCATGTATTTTTATGCAAAACGAAGTGCGGCATTGGATTTGGAAGTTGTCAAAACTCTAGAATCGACCGTAAACTCGACCATGTTTTGAGAAAGTCAAATCTGGATGCAGATCTATACCCTATGGGTGCATTCTTTTATCTATTGGATAGAAGCATGTACCATCCAGATGCATTCTTTTACCCTCTGGATATTTTGGTTTTGGATGCAGTCTTTTATCCACTAAATGCAGTATGTACCCTCTGGGTGCATTCTTTTATCCATTGGATATAAGCATGTACCTTTTGGATGCATTCTTTTACCCTCTAGATATTTCAGTTTTGGATGCAGTCTTTTATCCACTGGACGCAGATCTATACCCTTTGGGTGCATTCTTTTATCCATTGGATATAAGTGTGTACCTTCTGGATGCATTCTTTTACCCTCTGGATATTTTGGTTTTGGATGCAGTCTTTTATCCACTAGACGCAGATCTGTACCCTCTAGGTGCATTCTTTTATCCATTGGATATAAGCATGTACCTTTTAGATGCATTCTTTTACCCTCTAGATATTAATGTTTTGGATGCAGTCTTTTATCCACTGGACGCAGATCGGTACCCTCTGGGTGCATTCTTTTATCCATTGGATAGCGGCATGTACCCTCTGGATGCAATGATTTACCCTCTTGACATTTTCGGTTTTGGCCGCAGAATTTTATTCTTTGGTCGCAAGCATGTATCATGTGGATGCACTCTTTTACCCTTTGGACATTTGGGTGTCACATGTACCTTTTAAAAAGATCAGCATTAAAATATTATTTTAATAGCAAAACCTTGTAAAGCTCATAACTTTTGATCCGTAGCTCGGATTAAGGTGATCTTTGTTTTGAAATTGTGTATTTTTTTGAGATCTACGCATTGGTGAAATTTTTATACACATATTTCAAGTGTAAAAGGTATTTTTACTCATTATAATATTTACATGCACTCAATTATAAAGTGTCAAATTCGGGAGGGTGTTGTAATCACTTATGGACGTAATTTCGGTTGAGCTCGACGTCCTAAACTTTTAGGTGTTGCATTCTTATATCTATGAGTGTATACATTTATATCCCTCTTGTTTGTTGAGATATTTTGGATCTGTATTTTTGACACTTTTTTTTGCATGTTAACAGTCTCTCTTATGGGGGAGCTATTCTGGTGAAGCCCAATGTTAGTTTGTCAGTGTTCGAGTAGTTGATTTTGGCAACTGCATACATATCTGTGGTATCACTCTACTCATTCAGTAGTATGGGAGGGTGTTGTGTTAATACTGCTTCTTCAGATTTCATGTCCTTGCCTTGTTACATGTTGATACTGCTTCTTCAGGTTTCATGTCCTTGCCTTGTTACCTGGGCTTTTCTTGGATCGTGGCACTCCTATTTATTTGGATCTCGTGTCCTTACCTTGTTGCCTTGGTTGTTCTTGGAACATGGCACACCTATTTGTAGTAGTTGATCAGATTATGTTTGGTGTTTTTTTTTTACAATTTTGACATCACCCCATTGACAGTCTCCTTGCATGGAGCTATTCTGGTGAAGCCTAGTGTCAATTGTTTTTGAGTTATATGATTGAGTAGTGGATTCAGACCACAGTGTGCACCACACTTTTTCAGCATTGTACGAGTTTTTAGAGATCGAGCTTTCTAAGGATATCTTGCAGTAGGATATTTTACTCTCTCTACTTTGTTATTACTGGTTTTGGGTACCTTGTGGTGTCTAATTTTCCCAGTTATTGTACGTGGGTACCTCATCAGGCCTTGTTGCCAGGACCCACCTTCTTTTCTCACCAACCTAAGTTATGCTTACAGGAGGGTGTTAGTGTAGGTTATTATTTATCCTTTTATTTATTTATCAGGATAATTCTTACACTTGTGTTAGCCCTATACTTGTTGGGTTAGCTTGCTTAGGTGTACTAGTTGTGTGGAGTTAGCTTACTAGTTGTGTTGAGTTAGCTTCTCAGTTATGTTGAATTAACTTACTAGTCTTTTGAAGTTAACTTAACTACCAATATCAGTTAGTGGGAGTTGTTCACCACTGATTTAGGTAGTAGTTGCACTTCCCTCCTCCTATATGTACATCTTTCTTATTGAATAATTCAAGTCATTCTATTGTAATGTATTGAGCATTATGGATTATGATAGATTTCCATATATGGTATTTTAGCTCTTATGTTTTACAAATCTAATGTGGTGTGCTATTATCATCTGAGATCACAGCTTGGAACAATCTTCTTTTCGTTCCTTTCACTAAGATCGCATGCAAGGAATGTATCATAAGGAAGATTGCTGCTCAGGGGGACAACCAGAGTGAAGTGAACCTTGCAATACTGAACTTTAGAGCCAGAATGTGAGATGTAAGTTGTCGATTTATACAAATTTGGAGGAGTTATTTGGGACAACAACTATGAATCCATTGTTTACGCCCTAAGGTACTGTTTTTGGTTGATTTAGCTAACAAAATAACCAACAAGAGTATTTTCGATTTGCAAGCCAATTGACAAACTTTAGCGAATTCTTGTAATTTTTTGAGTCTTACAACATTAGGTAAAGGGGTTTAATGGGATGCATAGAATCTAGTACCTTGTGGAAAACCTAGTGATACAAATTTCCTTAGCCTTCTTTGGTGCACATGTAGGTGTCTTGGTATGCTCTTAATACCTACATCAAATGATAGAAGCGCTGAAGCTTTGACGACCATTAATGAAAGATTTTTATGCGACTCTCCTAAACAATAAAAATGGGAATAAATTAAAATAAATACAGGGTATGAGCATAATCAGACCCTACCTAGACTGAAGTTCATAGTATGATAAGAGGGCCATTCTAAGTCAAATATATGCATGGCTGAGATGCTATACTCTAATCCAAATGAATGTCAAATTCCGCTCTTGTTTGTCTTCTAGTGTTCGCAACATCTTATTAAAAAACAATGTTGAAAAACGGAGGAACCAAACTTTTCCAAATATCAATTAAAAAAAAGTTTTATTGAGATGTACAACGCCCACGTCATGGTATACAATTCAATGCGAACCACTAACTAAATCTTGACCAAGGTGAGGTTAAACTGGTAAGTCCAAAAGGTTTTGGAAAGGATTTCTCTAACATGATTGGATTGCAGTTTTAACACTGATTCCAATAGTGGTTGATCTTGGCAGGGGCAATATGAAAAACTCATATATCCACCATACCAGATCATCCATGTGATGCTTATGCTTACAACTCTGATGGTACAATTTCAAGAGGAATAATGCATAGGAATGATCGATCATAGGAGAAAATTCACTCATTGGTCGATTGTATAGGAAAATCAGGAAAAATTAAAAAGTAGAAATAATATGACCTAATTTAGGGTAGATCAAATTTCAACATCAGGTTCATTGTTAATGTATGATGGGATAAGATGGATCCATACTTAGGATTTAGCAATGGTTACAGGATCAAATCTAGAGATCGTACACACAAGATGTAATAGGCATCACAGTTGTGCTCAAGGTTAGTCGCAACGAGCAATTCTAGAGGATAGGTCCTGCCGCGCTAAGGTATTTATAAGGCATACTCCCTAAGATTAATAAATTTATACTACTAAGATTTATAATGAGAGTATTATCAAAAGATAGATAAAGCCAAGGGCTAAAACATGATAAGACAATATAATAGATCAAGCAAGTATACATGGTACTCTATATACTCTAGCAATGAACAACCAACCATCCACATAATAACAAAAAAGGTTACAAAGGAAAAAATGGTTTCAAGTACTTTCCTATAGTGTAGTTGCTAATGCATGATCATACCTAGATACAACAACAATAAGAGATAATCTCTATGGGTGGAGAAGGGTAAAGCTAAAGAAGAAGACCTCTAATCCTTGCTCACTACAGTGACCCAAATACAAAAGGGAAAGCTTTAAAACCTCAAGTATAATAATTAAGTATGAAAATATGTGCAAGTTTCCAATTGGTGAGAAAGTGTAGCATTTTTGAATGGTGAATGGGTGGTGATAAATAAAAAGTGTGATCAAGGATATATGCTCGATGTGATTTCTTATGGGAAAAACTAAATATGACACTGTCTCCCATGGGATATGGTATTGGAATAAGAGGAAACCTAAGGCAAAAGGTGTAAAACAAAGTGAGGTGGAAGACAAAATATAAATGGAGGAAATGACGAAGGTATAAGATGATCGAAAACAAAGATAAGAACATGCATGAGTGTAAACAAGTGAACATAATGAAACAAGTAGACATAATGGGTATAACACATGAACAAAAGGAGAAAACAAGGATATGATAAGGGAACATAACTATGGCATAATAGTGATGTCTCTCAAATTTTTTGGTCTATTTCATGGGACCAATTATAATCACGCCCCAATTCTGACAAACCCCTTGAGGCACCCGTTTAGGAGGAAAATTCCAACAACCCCTACACAAGAGATATGGTTAGCAAGTGTTAAAAATAAGGTGTATATAAGGATAAAATATGAAAAAAGGAAAAATGAGGTAGATGATTCCCTTATAGATATGGAAAGTGAAAGAGGAAGTATATAAATTTCTACAGAAAAAATACAAGAAATGGACAAGAGAATTGAGATTTTTTTTTCCGCATTGAAAAATTGAGTGAAGAAGAACAATAATTTTTAAAGGGAAAATATGAATAGGATAGGGCTGGAAAATTAATTATAGCTATCCAAAAATTAAATCCTAAAATAAATCCCATTGTGCAACCCTCTAAATAAAAAATCAAGAGTTGAGATAGAAAAAATGAAGAGAAAAAATGTTGAAGAGTTGGATAACTTGCATTTGTAGATGAAAGATGTAAAACTGATAGTCACAAGATTAAAATATAGAAATGAGAGATCACTATCACAAGATTAAAAAAAAATTAAAAAAGGTAAGGGTGCATGCAGGTGAAGAGAGAGGACTATGAAAAGCATACGAATTTGAAAGAAGAAGCATGGAGAATATTTGAAACATTGAATGACAAAATAGAAGAGTTGGAGAAACATTATTATGATTTTAAAGTCAGAGATTCATAAGGAGTGTAAATGGCACATATTTGAAAGTAGTGAATAAATGAATACATAAAGAAAAATATGAAAATGAAGGGTTTAACAGAGGTAGAGGCTATTTTCCACATCATATAGGAGATGAAAATCATAATTGAAGAAGCTTGATAAATTCATAAGCACATGGAGGCTTTTTTTGAAGAATGTGAAGTGGAATGTATAAGAAATTTTGGTACCACACAAATGAGAGAAACATAGAAAATGGGATTTGTATGAATAGCTCACTTTTCTAATGAAATACAAAATGTTAAATATAGGGAAACATTGACATGGGAGAGCCAACTTTCTACAGTTAAGTAACCAAGTCATGTGAGTGATGATGCACATATTCACTTAGTTCAACCACAAGATAATTTTTTTTTCAACAATATACGTGCAAGAATATATGGATAATATCCCCTCCTTATGAAAAAAATGAGATACATAAGAAATGACATGTGGCATGTAATAAATGAGACAAATGCGGATAATCCAATATTTCATGAATGACTTAAGGGTGGAGAGAAGATTCTAGAAACTCAATAGTATATTCCAACTTAGAAACAATTACATAGTCTAGAAGGATCCAAGAAATTAATCACAAGAAAAATTGCATGAGTTATTAGAATAGGTTGTGATGTGAATTCTATAAAAACCCATTTATTCTTACTTAAACTAGATTGTTGGCTTTTTTAAACAAAAAACAAATTGATTTATAATTAATTTATATACAAATAATTTGAGGAAAAAATTGTAAATTCCTAGGGTTTCATGGATGTTTTCATGTTGATCTCACCCATTTGTTGCATAAATTTTTTAAATCTTAGATGTATTTGTAATATGTGTCACAAATCACACACATTGATGCCATTTATATCATTCTGAGAGGAAATAAATTGAAGATGCATGTTTCTATGTAGACTGGGTTGATTTCTAGGTGAATAAAATATATATAGTATTATTTCTCATGTTTTAAATGATGTTCGTGCATATTTTTCATGTTGATGAGATTTTTATGGTTCGATATGATGTATTCTTATGTAATTGTCTATGAATTTATCTAATTCTTGTATTAGTCTCCTCTAACGAGGGATCTCAAAATTCTTTACTTTAATATGGGTGAGCAAATATGCAATTATGAGTGAATGTATCATTATAAATAGAATTTTTAATTCTATAATGTCTAATAAGGATTGATTTGCATAAATATTCTAGAGATTTCACAGGTCTTAAAATATGCTAGTAATAGATCTAACCTATTCATTTTATCGATGAAACTTTGTATCTAAAATATGAACATCCTAATAGACTAATAAATACAATTTCATCATCGCAAGTTATTTTCTATTTAATAAAATAAACTATATTTTATAAGTATTTTGAGGATTTTGTTAGTGCAATAAAATTTAAATATTGTGAAATAAGTAAAATACATAAAGTAGTATTATGACATTATCAAATGCATTAAAAATATAGTATCCATAAGATGAATAAGTCAATTAGTGGGTAAATTATTCTAATTTCAGTAAGTTGGAAAGCATTATTATTACTAACTAATGAATAGTTTAGTTTTTAGGATAATATTCATTTCTACAATGAACAAGTATGAGATACTATTGTAGCATTTCAACCTAAATATAATGGTCCAAAATTTGACCACTATAGCTTTTAAATGTGAATTAGATAGCTGTAGTAACCTAAATTTCATTTATCTCTTGTAGTGGTGTGTTAAAATTTATTTTAGGATGTGCATTGCAGTGGCTCAATCATGTGTGCCATATTATGTAGAATGGATCCTTATTCAAAACTTTAGTGTGATATGTAGCTCAAGCTACATTAAAGCATTAGAGGTCTCACGTTTAAATCACACGAAGAAAAAAATGAAGAAAGATCAAATATTATTGGTAATAGTGGTTCAACATTGGCCATCATTGCCTATGTAGGTGATCACAATTTCATTACTCCACTATTTTTATTTTATTTTTGGTTTCCTCTCTAACTCTTTTTTAGGATTTTTGTGTAGTGGTTGTTTATATTGGAATAAAATGTGGATTTTTGGAATGTTATTATATTTTTATATCAAGGTATTGAGTCTGATAAATAGTTCTAGATAGCTAATTTTTTAATTTATCACTTGATAATGTCAGTATTATTTTAATCCTTTAAATCATGATTTTTGTGCATTTTTCAAGACGATTTTATGAAAAATGGTTTATTCTGAAAGGAATGGTTGTATCCAAAAAAAAAATATAAATCCAAAATTAGAGACAACATTTGCATGGCTATATCTAAAATAATTGTATTTGATATTCTAGAGTTTTTTATTGCTTCACCTACTATTTCCACATTTATTGTGCCTACATCAATT
Source organism: Taxus chinensis (assembly GCA_019776745.2). Taxonomy (NCBI): domain Eukaryota; kingdom Viridiplantae; phylum Streptophyta; class Pinopsida; order Cupressales; family Taxaceae; genus Taxus; species Taxus chinensis. The sequence continues at coordinate 557,581,754 of CM034152.1, read as the reverse complement.
CTCAATATGAGGCCATATAGTATCCACTTTAGCATGTTATAATTCCTATCCCTACTTCTACTACTATTCTTACATATATTTTGCATACTGTTGTCCACTCAAAATTCCCCTGCTCTTAAGGAAGTGAAAATTTTAAAAATTTGAGTTTGGGTTGTACTCCATGTTAAAAGTCGAGAATTTGGGAAAAAATCTACATTTTTTGGGTCATTCTGTGTGTTTTTTCGGGCTTGTCAGACATTTTTGTCCCGCGTGTCCCAAGTTCAAACGGGCACTCTGTTCCCCGATTGGCCAGTTTCCCCGAAGTTTGTCTTTTTTGGGCCCGTCGCGCTTTCATGTCCCAAATGTCCCAAGTCCAATCGGGCAAGTTGTTCCATTTTCGGCCAAATCACCCGAACCGCGTACTTCGCACTTTCACGTCCCAAATGTCCCAAGTTCAATTTGACAAGTTGTTCCATTTTTACCCGATCCGGCCGAGTCGTGTGTTTCGCGCACTTTTGTCCCGCACATTCCAAAAGGAATTTGTGCGTCTTTTCTCCGCTTCGCCCGAATCACCCGAGCCACGTTTTTCACGCATTCATGTCTCACTTGTCCCGCATGTCCCAATTTCAAATGGGCAAGTTGTTCCATTTTCAGCCGAATCACCCGAGTCGCGTACTTCGCGCACTTTCGTTCTGCATGTCCCAAAAGACATTTGTGCGTCTTTTCCCCGCTTCGCCCGAATCACCCGAGCCACGTGTTTCGCGCATTCACGTCTCACATGTCCCAAATGAACCAAGTGTTATTCATGCTTATTTTTTCCTGCTCTACCCGAATATCTTGCTTATTCAAATTGGTAAATGCGCATTCATTATCTTTCTCTCTCCTAAACGGCTATATCATGAGCGAACCCCCTATGCATTTTTCACGCTGTAATTCCTTCCCGAGTTTAGTGTGCAGCTCTACCCTCCAAATTACTATCAATTTGAAGATCAAATGTCAGGGACAGTGAAGCTCATCATCTTGACTTTGGCGAATTTTTGGTCGAGGATGGCTAATGCAAACCCTACACCAATGGCGTAGATGATTCTACCATACTCAGTCTACAGCTAGCACGTCAGTCCCTCGTGGCAGAGACATAACCGAGGCATTGAAGAGATTCAGGCAACGAATTTTGAAGTCATTGGGTCCCTCCCATTCATAACCACCTGTCTTCTTCTCCTTATTCTTCTCTTCTTTTCTAATTCTTTTTCTCAGATTCATTGTAATTAGTTGAGGTATTGTGGTTGGAAATCCTTAACTAATCTTTAGTTAAAAGAAGTAGTTACAAAGAATAACTGATTTGTAAGCTATATAATGGCCTCTCCATGCCATTTTGAAAGGAGGAAGAACTTGGCTTATTTTCTGAAAGTGTAAATAGATCATAAAGAAATCAATACAGAAGGGCTTTCCATTCTTTATCTATCTGATCTCTTTTATCCCCAAGCTTTCATTTAATTTTTGTGAGGATCATTTGTCTATGTTATGTTAAGAAACTTTGTGTTCTGGCAGATGTTATTTACAGAACTTTGTGTCTTTAAATTCCATCTTATTTATATGATACAAATGATCTTGTTTCAATTCACTGTAACTTCACATACATAAAGAATTACTCTATTATCTATAATTCTGCATGTTGCCTTTCTGCTCATTCTTGTTTTCTAATTCCTCAGTCCTTTTGTAATTAATGATCTTTATAGAAAACACTTTCGTAATATCCAAGTTCAACAAGAAAATCATGTTTTGTATATTTGTAAATAGGTTCATTTCTGAATAAGGGAACCTCTCCCATTAAAGAGGAGGGACTTCTTGTCCCCTGACTGTTGCTCTTCGTAAAGTCCTATTTGACGACCAACAGTTTTTAGCGACTCCGCTGGGGAAAATCATATTCCAGTTCTGTAATTTTTGATCATCCTTTGATCTGGTGACTCCATGTTTTACTCGAGGGAGAAAGGCCCTTGGTATTGAAGATTCTCAGTTTCAGCTTTTGGAGCAGCAGGGTTTTCCTTTCCCTTCAACAAGAAATAGAAAGACTCGTTCGACAAGCACTCCACCTGTTCAAGATAGAATTCCTACGGGTGGTATTCCTTCAGAGCCAGCTAGTCCTAATCTTCGAGCTTTGATTCTTGCTGGTGTTGCAGTTCCTCTCCAAGCCATTTTTCCAAGAATGGCGGTACCATTGCCCTGGGGTCATCGTGTCGGGCCCCTTGCTCTTCCTCAGCCTTTGCATGAGTTACCCAGAGGTAACCGAAAGAACTTCCCTAAATTCAAAGGTGATGACAAAGTGCATCCTGATGAACACATCGCAGCCTTCATAGTTTCCCGTGGAGTTCTGGGAGTTGAACATGAAGACGTCTCCATGAGACTGTTCGTTAAGACTTTACAAGATAATGCTGCTGATTGGATCTATCACCTTCCAGCTGGTGCTATCACTAGCTGGGATACCATGAGAACTAGGTTTGAAAACCATTTAAAACCAGCAAAAGATGTGCATGCCTTGCTAGCCCAAATCTCTTAGATAAAGAAAGATTCACCAGAGCCCATGAGAGAATTTGTGGCCCGATTCAACAGGTTAATTAATAAAATTCTGGAAAATACTCGACCTGTTGATCAAATCGAAAAATGTTTCTTCCTAAATGCCCAATCGCCTGAAGTTAGTTATGCACTAAGAAGGGCTAATCTCGCAACATTGGCTGAAGATCAAACTCTTGCTGTTAGTGTCGAGGATGATTTGATCATGTCAGGGAAGTTGAGGAGAGACCCTTCCAAATCTAAGTCTACCGCTTCCTCCTCTTCCACCCCTGGACCTAATACTAATCCATTGGTTCAAAAACTTGCGAATGATCTCATTGCCATAAAGAAACAATTGGCTCAGCATGCTCCTTATGCAGACGTTCCAAGGAGGAATTTTCAGCCCAGAAATCATTTGCCTGCTTCTCAAACAAGATTAGCGCTTGAAGGACCTCCTGTTAAAGTTCCTGTCAATGCAACCTGTGAAGTTGAGGAACCAGATGATGATGAGGATAATGAAGCTTGCGAGGAATTTGTGGAAGAAGTTGATGATGAAGCAGATGAACTTGAGGGATCTCAAGTTAATTTCTTCACTACTGAGGGCATTGATGATGGAGATGATTATGATGAAGTAGTAGCGGACATGAATAGCGAATCATTCGCTGTCATGACTCGAGAGCAGACAAAGCAGAGGGAGAAAGTGATGCAGCCCCCCAAGAAATCTAAGGAGCAGCCGGCTACTATCCCTATAATTACAAAAAGAGGATCTCCTATCCCCGTTTCATCTACACCAAAGGTGAGTCCTGTCAATCCTACTATTAAAGTTACTTCTTTTTCCCCTAAAGTTGATAAACCTAGGATCTCAAGTGATGATGGCCCGTCCACTTCTGGGTCTTTTGATATTATTGATCACCTGAAAAAGACTAAGGTTCAAATCTCAGAGGCTGAGTATTATCAAACCCATCCCAAAGCTTTTGCTAAAATGATTCACTTTGTCAATTCCCATTCTAATACCACCTCTAAAGGCCTTTTACCCACTCCTCCTTTTGCACCATAGCCTAGTCTGGTAGCTGCTGTCACCTCACCCAATGACAAAATCAAACCATTTTATGTAACACTTCTTATAGCTGGCCATAGGCTCAGTAATTGTGTCATAGACTCAGGAGCTCCAGACAATGTGATGCCTGCTAAAGTAGCTCATGCCTTAGGCTTGACCCTCACACACACTTATGGATCTTGTTACTCTATGGAGAGTAAGGAAGTGCCCCTGGTCGGAAGAATTAAAGATGCACAAGTGGCTTTTGCTGCTTTGCCTGAAAAGAGAGTTTTGGCTACCATCTTAGTAGCAGATATTCCTCCTTCATATGGGATGTTGCTAAGTAGGAACTTCTGTAAAGATGTGGGTGGAGAAATTCAAATGGATTGGTCACATGCACTCATACCTGTTAATGGACAAATGAGGAAGTTGCTGCTTGAGAAGCAATCTGAGTATATTGTACAAAAAAACGGATGATCCTAAAGCACAAATACTCTATGAAGATATGGGGCATGGTAACTATATGATTATGTCCCCTGATGAAATCCAACTCCCCAAAGTGTCACCTAAAGATCCTAATGGTGTTCGGATTTTAGAGTTTGATGGAAGTTGTTCCTCAGCTGGTTCTGGAGCTGGTGTCCTACTGGTGTCACCTGAAGGAAGCCTTCATCCTTTTTCATTCAAGTTGCAGTTTGAAAATACTAATAATACAACAGAGTATGAGGCTCTCATTCTTGGACTGCAAGTGGCCAAAGAACAAGGTGTAAAGAATCTTCTAGCTCATGGTGACGCAGAATTGATTGTAAAGCAAGTTAGAAGCCTTTTCCAGGTAAAAAATGGAAGGTTGAAACATTACCGGAATTAGGTTTGGGATTCCATTGAATTTCTTGATGCTTTCTCCATTGAAGCAATACCTAGGGAGAAGAACAGCAGGGCTGATTCACTAGCAGTCTCAGGGTCACTACTGATTCCTCATCCTGACTTCTCTCAGGATAAGTTCACCATTGAGATGGTCCATCGGCCTAGTGTACCTGATAATACCAATAACTGGCAAGTTTTCAATGATGATCAGCACTTGCTTTCTTTCTTAGAACTCAAGGGTAATTTTGAACAGCTGTATTTTGAAGGAAGCGATAACCTGCCTCGTGAAAATGTGCCCTGTGACAAAGAAGTCACCCAAGGAGAAGAAAAGGATCAGGATGGGTGCATCAAACTCAAAGGAAACAAGATTCCTAAAGGATTGGTGAGTTTAGAGGAACTATTTGATAAACATGATAGGTATGTAAAGTATAGAGCTTCTACTGGACCTCAACAATCAGCTGAGTATGATAAAATTAATATTGGGAGTTCTACTGATCCTAAGCTCGTGAACATAGGAAAATGTTGCACAGCAGATGAGAGGAAGAAAGCAATTGATCTTTTAAAGAGGTATACGGATGTTCTTGCTTACTCTTATGAAGATTTAAAAGATTTCAAACCAAAAGATATGCAGCATTTTATTCCTCTCAAGCCTGGAATTAAGCCTTTTAAGCAGAAACAGAGGCAGTACAACCCCAAAATAGCTGACACCATCTTTCAAGAAATACAGAAGTTGTTGAAGGCCAAAATCATTTTTCCCATTCATCATTCAACATGGATTGCTAATATTGTGCCTGTTAGGAAGAAAAATGGTGAGATCCGCATCTGTGTTGATTTCAGGAATCTAAATCAGGCTTCATTGAAAGATAATTATCCTTTGCCTATGATGGATCATGTCTTGCAAGCAGTAACAGGATCTGAAATGTTATCTATGCTTGATGGATTTTCGGGATATAATCAGGTAGAGGTTGACACTGCAGATCAACACAAAACAACTTTCATTACTCCTTGGGGTACCTTTGCTTACAAGAGAATGCCTTTTGGGCTCATTAATGCTGGTGCCACTTTTCAGAGAGCCATGGATCTGGCCTTTGGAAGTTTGAAAGGGAAGTGTATTGTCATATATCTTGATGACTTGACAGTGTTTTCTAAAACAAGGGCGGATCATTTTGACCACCTGGAGACAGTTCTGCTAAGATGCAGAGAACATGGGATTTCTTTGAATCCCAAAAAATCTGTCTTTTGTGTCACAGAGGGGAAATTTTTAGGGCACATCATCTCCAAGGATGGTATTAAGATTGATCCTGAATGAGTACAAGCTATCCAGCAAATTCCTCTCCCAACCAGCAAAAAGGGCATGCACTCTTTCTTTGTTAAGATCAATTTTTTAAGAAGATTCATCCCTGATTTTACAGAGTTAACTTTGAATATTTCTCAAATGATGAAAGGGAAACAAACGTTTGGTTGGTCTTCTGAAGGAAAGGAATCCTTTGAAGGTATCAAAAGAGCTATCACTAAAACTCATGTTTTAGCATGTCCTGATTTCAGCAAAGATTTTATTATCTATTGCTATGCCACAGATAATACCTTGGCTGCTGTTTTGACTCAAGAAGACTCTAATGAGCATGAACTCCCAATTGCATTCATGAGCTATATTCTAAAAGATCATGAGTTAAAATACACCACGATGGAAAAACATGCTTTTGCAGTGGTCAAAGCTGTTAAGCAGTTTCGTTTTTACATCCTCAACTCTCATTCCATGGTGTTGGTTCCAGATACAACTGTTAAGTCAATTCTCACACAACAAGAATTTGGATCCAAGAGAGGGAACTGGGTTGCTAAGGTCCAAGAATATGATATTGACATCAAACCGACCAATCTTGTTCGTGGAAAAGGTCTTTGTGAGCTCATTGCTGAAGGAGCTAAACATGAGTTGTTGGAGGAGAAAGTTGGCCTTCCTACCGTTCTGTTTCTTAGCTCAGTTGATGAATGGTATGTTGATATCACTCATTTTCTCACATATGGAGAATCCCACCCTCATTTAACTGCCAAAGAAAAGAGGACTGTTAAACTAAGGTCAGTGCAATATGTGTTGTGGGAAAATGCCTTGTTCAAACGTGGGTTAGATGGAAGATTTTTGAAATGTGTGGACAAGGACCAGTAGAGAAAGTTTCTCCTAGCTTTTTATGATCAGGCATGTGGAGGGCACTATTCATCAATGGGCACTGCTCATAAGATACTTCGTGGAGGATATTACTGGCCTTCCTTGTTCAGAGATGCATCCAAGTGGGTTGATAAATGTGAGGCTTGTCAGACCTTCGTGGGAAGACCCAAATTGGCCTCTTTGCCTCTTAAGCCAGTCGTAATTGAAGAACCTTTTCAACAGTGGGGTTTGGACTTCATTGGAACACTTAATCCTGCTTCTAGTGCTGGTCATACTCATGTATTAACTGCCACGGATTATTTCACCAAATGGGTAGAAGCTATTCCAGTTAAGAGTACTACTTCTGAAGTGGTGTGCAGTTTCATCAAAGAGAACATCTTGGTAAGGTATGGTGTACCTAACAAGATTGTGACAGATAATGCTTCGAATTTCTCTTCAACTGAGATAATGGATTTTTGCTATGGGTATGGCATTTCTTTGGCTCACTCCTCAGATTACTATCCTCAGGGAAATGGGCAAGCAGAATCTACTAATAAAAATTTGGTGACTATTATAAGGAAATTAGTCAATGAGTCTCAACGAAACTGGCACAAGAAGCTCTATGATGCTCTTTGGGCAGACAGAATTACACCAAAGAGAGCTATTGGAATGTCTCCTTTTCAAGTGGTATATGGAGTAGAAGCTCAATTTCCAGTAACAGTGGAGCTGCCAGCCTTGCATCTAATGAAGGCCATTGAAGATACTAGTTTCAGTGATGCTTTGGATAAGAGAATTATGTACCTTCACAAACTGAATGAGAACAGATTGGAGGTTGCTGATAGGATATCTATTCACCAGCAGAAGGTAAAGGTCTTATTTGATAAAAAAAGCTAGGTTCAGAGATTTCCAAGTTGGAGACACTGTGTTGTTATGGGATAAAAGGCATGAACCTCGTGGCAGCCATGGCAAGTTCGATTCCCTTTGGCTCGGACCTTTCAAGATCAGACACTTTGCTGGTAAGAATTCATTTTATCTTGATTACATGGATGGTTCTCCTCTCCCACTTCTGTATAGTGGGTAGTACCTTAAGTTGTTCAAGTCTTAGGTGATTAGGGAGTCCTTTGTATATTCTGTACATCGTTTTGTTTTTCTTTCCTTTTTGTTTTGGTGTGTTGTCCTCTATATTGGTTTGCTTTTTGACTCCATTGCGCAATGGATAAGGTACTGGTCTGCTTCCCCGAGTTTTTCTAAGTTCTTACCTTGCCTCATTCCTTGAATTTATGCCAAGTCATCCCCAAAAGGAGCCAGCTGTTGTCCACTTAAAATTCCCCTGCTCTTAAGGAAGTGAAAATTTTAAAAATTTGAGTTTGGGTTGTACTCCATGTTAAAAGTCGAGAATTTGGGAAAAATCTACGTTTTTTGGGTCATTCTGTGTGTTTTTCGGGCCTGTCGGACATTTTTGTCCCGCATGTCCCAAGTTCAAATGGGCGCTCTGTTCCCCGATCAGCCGGTTTCCCTGAAGTTTGTCTTTTTTGGGCCCGTCGCGCTTTCATGTCCCAAATGTCCCAAGTCCAATCGGGCAAGTTGTTCCATTTTCGGCCGAATCACCCAAGCCGCGTACTTTGTGCTTTCACCTCCCAAATGTCCCAAGTTCAATTTGACAAGTTGTTCTATTTTCGTCTGATCCGGCCGAGTCGCATGTTTCATGCACTTTTGTCCCACACGTTCCAAAAGGCATTTGTGCGTCTTTTCCCCGCTTCACCCGAATCACCCGAGCCACGTGTTTTGCGCATTCGCATCTCACTTGTCCCGCATGTCCCAATTTCAAATGGGCAAGTTGTTCCATTTTCGGCCGAATCGCTCGAGTCGCGTACTTCACGCACTTTTGTTCCACATTTCCCAAAAGACATTTGTGCGTCTTTTCCCCACTTCGCCCGAATCACCCGAGCCGCGTGTTTCACGCATTCGCATCTCACATGTCCCAAATGAACCAAGTGTCATTCGTGCTTATTTTTTCCCGCTCTACCCGAATATCTTGCTTATTCAAATTGGTAAATGCGCAGTCATTATCTTTCTCTCTCCTAAATGGCTATATTATGAGCGAACCCCCTATGCATTTTTCACGCTGTAATTCCTTCCCGAGTTTAGTGTGCGGCTCTACCCTCCGAATTACTATCAATTTGAAGATCAAATGTCAGGGACAGTGAAGCTCATCATCTTGACTTTGGCGACTTTTTGGTCAAGGATGGCTAATGTAAACCCTACACCAACGGTGTAGATGATTCTACCATACTCAGTCTACAGCCAGCACGTCAGTCCCTCGTGGCAGAGACATAACCGAGGCATTGAAGAGATTCAGGCAACGAATTTTGAAGTCAGTGGGTCCCTCCCATTCATAACCACCCGTCTTCTTCTCCTTATTCTTCTCTTCTTTTCTAATTCTTTTTCTCGGATTCATTGTAATTAGTTGAGGTATTGCGGTCGGCAATCCTTAACTAATCTTTAGTTAAAAGAAGTAGTTACAAAGAATAACTGATTTGTAAGCTATATAATGGCCTCTCCACACCATTTTGAAAGGAGGAAGAACTTGGCTTATTTTCTGAAAGTGTAAATAGATCATAAAGAAATCAATACAAAAGGGCTTTCCATTCTTTATCTATTTGATCTCTTTTATCCCCAAGCTTTCATTTAATTTTTGTGAGGATCATTTGTCTGTGTTATGTTAAGAAACTTTGTGTTCTGGCAGATGTTATTTACAGAACTTTGTGTCTTTAAATTCCATCTTATTTATATGATACAAATGATCTTGTTTCAATTCACTGTAACTTCGCATACATAAAGAATTACTCTGTTATCTATAATTCTGCATGTTGCCTTTCTGCTCATTCTCATTTTCTAATTCCTCAGTCCTTTTGTAATTGATGATCTTTATAGAAAACACTTTCGTAATATCCAAGTTCAACCAGAAAATCATGTTTTGTATATTTGTAAATAGGTTCATTTCTGAATAAGGGAACCTCTCCCATTAAAGAGGAGGGACTTCTTGTCCCTTGACTGTTGCTCTTCGTAAAGTCCTATTTGACGACCAACACATACCCATGGACACTTGTATTCCTCTTCTACAACACATTCCCTTGAACATATCTTCCATGATTTGTAAACTAAGGTGTTGCGATTAGAGAGTTGTGTTTGTAACTTCTATTATCATGGAATTTACTCTATTACTTTATAATTTACTTGCACGTGAGGTAGTATTATGTACATTACCCCTATGATTTTTGTCTCCTAATCTTACTATCTATGAGGGTAAAGGTGATACTTAGAAATACCTTCAATTATTTCATTTTTTTCTTAGATTATTCTTATAGCGATCAACTTTTCATTACAATTTTCCCTAAAATCCCCAAGGATTATTTTTTTGAATGGTTCTATGACTTACCTATTCACTCTATGAAGGATTTCACTCCATTGGATAATCAATAGATTTCACACCTTTCTATTCAAATTGGTGATAAGGTTTCCAATGCTCAAATGGTTAAAATGTGTTGGTGAAATAATTTTTCGTATGCCAAATTAGGTGTTTTGACCAACATTCACGGGGCTAACGCCCCTCCTTCTTGTGTATGGGGAGACTCCCATGATTGAATGTTAATTATCTAATCCTATCTTAATGTTGTGGGGTAGCCAAATGGGTTGTGGATCACACATGAACACTTCATTGAACCTGCGGAAAATGTTTATACAGGGTACAATGGAGGAATTTGTAGCGTTGAGGGGTGAAGGAAAGAATTTGGGAAAAGGAAGGTTATTTTTGTGAGTAGGAAATTTCAGAGTTCACACACCCAATAACTAGAGTAGTTCAACATTCAATTAGTTGAAAACAACAATGAAGAATCTAGGGAGACTAACAAACCCAAACACACAGTTCTTTAGTTTCATTCATCAAGGATGCAAAGTTCCTTCTTGATCACTATGCTTAAAAAGTGCAAAAAAGAGTTAAATACAATAACACATAAAAAGAGAAATAGAATAAATATAGCTTTTATTTCTTATTTTGGTGATACAAATTTCAACATCCAAACCACAATCCATAATTTCTATAAAGTAGAAATTCTCAAAATTTAGGATCCTTTGGAATGGAGAAGCCATTCAAATTTATATCCTTTTGAATTGCCTCATTATCTACCTCACATGACTCTTCATGTTTCCTATTACACTTGTGACTTTTCAATTTCCCCTAGAAAGGAAAAATTAAGTATTTCTCTTATAATTTTGAGAGAATAATTTTACAAATTACAAATATTGTCACTTATGTGAATATGAAAAAAAACCATGATTATGTACAATGAAGAATTAGAATAAAGGGAGAGAAGATGGGAAGGGAAGTGGATTGATTTATCTCCTTAAGAAGCTCCATCGTATGTATAACATGATGATCTCATTTTCCCCCCCTTTCCAGATTCACAAAATCCTCGAGCTATTGAATGAGTGTTTAGAAACACTGTCATTATACCTTCTTGAGATGAACACAAGCATCACTCATGATGATGCATTCTTGATCTCACAATGAGAGTGAGGATCACTCTATTTCTCTTTAGGATTTCATAGTTGTCCTTCACGATGCTCAATCCTCTTGATGCTCGTATCCTTGTCCTACACACTATGATGCAAGATTAATTTTTTTTCCTTTCACTACTATGAGAGATGTGAGATCTCTCGTAGGCCACTCCTAGCTCACTTTGTCTCAACTAGATAATTCAAATCAAGTCAATTAGCTCACTTCAACTCAACCAACTCACTGACTCACCCAACTCATTGAGATCAACTCACTCAACTCACTGAGTGATGATGATGGATTCAACTTAACCAATGAGCTATGATGAGATCTTAGCTTGATTTTCAAATGAACCTTGACTTGTTTTTTAATCTTTTCTGATAGCATAATTTCCCAGGGTTTTAGCTGCTGCACCCTATGGTGTTTTTCCTTGCTTCTAAACATAACTGAGTTCAAGATGATGCTTCAAGACCTCAAAAAAGAGTGAATTTCCTTGTTTGAGAAATGAAAAAATATTACAACCATGTGAAGATTCCAAAAGTGGAAAGATGGTTGAAATAAGATCCAATATGCAACTTTCTACATCCAAAATGAAGACTTTCTATTTTTAGCCGGTAAGACCAGGACCTGATTTTTTTGGAACATATCACATATTTTTCTCAAACATGATCCTTTATACCTTCTAGAATATGCATTTATCATATATTGATGATGCATTAATATTTTTAGTGAGTTTATATTTTTAGCATGTTTCCTTTTTCGAACCTGTTATTTTAGGAAAATTACCAATTTTTCCCCTGCCTTCCATTTTGCACTGTTTCTGACTGTTTTGGATGATCCAAACTTGCAACTTGAGATAATTACTATTTTTAGCATGTCTATGGGAATGAAATATATTATTTTTAGTAATTGAAAATTCTGACCTCAGTTTGCATCACAAACATATTTTTTAGATTCAACTGTTCGTCGCGATTCTTTGCTTCAATTTTTGTAGCGTTTCGTCCACATGAAATCTTGGAAATTGAAAAAGTAGTTTTCAGAGGTAGGGATTACAGGAAAAGAAGCTATCATAACAGCCATTAATGGATTAATTGATCTTAATTTTTCATAGAGATGGTCTTGAGAATAAAATTCAACTCAAACCCTTGGTATGATCGATTTCCTTGTTCATGGGTAGTGAGAAAATCTTTGTTGTTGCAATGGAGGATGATTTGGAAGAATTTAAATAGAGTGCCTAATGAATTTTCAGGTTTTTGGATATTTTATTCATCCATGGATTCTAGGGTTAGACCAGTGAAGAAACATAGGTATGCATAAGTTGTTTCATGCTTTTTAGCTTGCTGTCAATGCTTTTTGAGTGCACGTATGAGTAACAATAGTTAGTCAAATTTTGAGTTTTCAACCATCTTGGTATAGGGCACATATTATTATCCCCTCTATCCCCATGGGACAAGGACAAGGGGTGTAGAAAAATGTGCCTCATTCTATACCTTCTATGTGTCATAATATGATTGGGTGAGAGGGGAATGAGGTAAAACAATCCATTAAACACTCGGGCTGAGATGCGGTCATATGGAAGACCAAATTGGGGGAAAGGGAGGGGTGAATTTTATTTTCCTCTCTATTTCCATGGGATAAGGATAGGAGAGAAATAAAAATGTTCCTTTCCCTAGTGATCAAGTGGCACAGTCTAATTTGGTGAGGAGGTGAGGGGAAAAGTGTGTTTTTAGCATGATGGAGCTCGTCTTTGGTCGTATGAAAAACCATGGAAGGGGAAAGGGGGGATTATTTTATTGTACCCCCTATACCTAAGGTAAAATTATAGGAGGGACATAAAAATTTTCCCTCATCTGGTTGTGACAAGTGGTGCAATGTGATTTGGTGAGGAAGAAGGGAGGAAAGGGCTAGAAAGAGGAAATTTAGCACTCCGAGGGCTAGTTTGAGATCATATGAATATCCAAGAGGAAAAAATGAAGTGGGGTGAATTTTATTGTCCCCTATGTCCCAAAGGGATTGGGACAAGAGGGAAAAAGAAATGCGCCATGCACTTGGAGGTGAAAAATTGACTAAGTATTAGAAACACACCTCACAGGAGAGAGATTTGTTGGTGAAGTTTCCGGAGCTCCAGGAAGTAATTTTTGATGAAACCATATATTATTTTGACTCAAAAGAGAGTTATGAAGACAAAAAAATAGGTCTTAACTTGCAATTATTCCTAAAAATTCATGAAAATTATCCTTTTTTCTTAGGACAACAGGGTGTACCTGTAAAAATGAGCTCCCTTGAGAAACACATATATCTTGTGAAGGATTTGAAAGTTCATCATGTAGAGAATTATCCAATATTTCTAATGAGTATTTTATTTCCCTCCAAATCACTATAGAACTCCTAAAATCCTCTGTTGAAGCTTAGGTACCATTTTCAACTGCAAGCTCCTTGACCCTCAAAAACCCGATGTTGCTCAACTTGTCCCTAAACCTCCAAATCTTTCCAAAAATTTCCTAAATCAATTGAAACATAATAATAGATATTTAATACCATATTTGTACGAGTTTTAGCATTTTTTTTTTCTTGGAGGATGAGCACTAACCCTGGAATGGCCAAAATTAGCCTTTCTAGGTTCGTTGAGAAACTAGTCGTTGGAAACACTTCACTAGATGAAATTGCTGATCTTGTCACATAATTCCAAAGAATTGTAATTTATTTTTCATCATCTTAGAGGTACCTAAAAGATCAAAATAAACATGAATCAACTCACAAAATGACCAGGAGAGGGTTTCAGGAAGACTCAGGAGTAAAAATTTTAGTTTGGGTCTAGTTGTCATGCTTGAAAATTTGAGTTTTACATGTTGCAAATTTTCATGACAACAGCTGGATCTAGCTTGGGGAATTGATCTAGATTAAGTGAAATGAGGATAGGATGAGAGGTAAATGTACAATCTAGAGAAATTATGTGGACTAGTGCCTTGTTTGTTGGGCTTATGGAGTCACTATAGAGATACACCGAACAACTTCCTTTATTGAACACACACACAACAATAAATAAACGCACAATAGGAAAAGGAAGCACAAGATGATACTATAAAAAACAAGGGAAAAATGAAACAATATGGTAAAAAAAAAAAAAAAAAACAACCTAAGTAAGCTATGTACATGTAGGGGATAACCCTTTTTCATTGAAGCACTAATTTAAACCGAGTGCTTACACATAAACGGGTATCACCCAAATTCCTTTCTTCCGAGAGATCATTGACAAGAATCACTAAAATATGAACCTCTTTACATCTTATAAAGAGATATAGCATGATTACTAGTGTAATTGATTTTATGCTCATTCATTTCATTGCCTCTATTGTTTTGACACCTTGTTTCCATTTTCTCATTGATTCCCAAGTTTTTTACACTTTCTGATTTTCCATTGCTGTTACGAAGATGAGTGTCAATCATACTTGCCTCATCATTTTCATACCAATATATTTGTTCTTCATTGTGCATATACTTCACGACCACCACTTCCATGGTTTTATTCTCAACAAATGTTTCAGAAACCTCATCAATGCCACTATCCTCTTTATTTTCTTGGTTTATCAATTGGATTAAGAAATCATCTTTCTCAGAATTCTACTTTTTTGCAACATGCTGCCCTATGTAGTGTGGCATGTACATTGCATAAGTCCCTTGGAAAGAGAACGAGCTCAAGATTTTGCACGCAACATAAAAACTATCATATTCTTTTCCTCATCTATTTTGGGATTTGTCATTCATTTTTATGCCGAGAGCATCCTTCTCTTGGGTAGAGTGAGCACTAAGAGGTTTAATTCTATTGAGAATGTTTCCATTTTGAAAAAAATCAGCCTTAGGACCAAGAAACATTCCATCTCTCCATTTTCCATCAAGAATGTTTCCATCCTCAAGAAAAGGGAATTAACACAAAATTAGAACTGAAATGTTTTCATTATTGTTTTCCTGATCTTGATCATTAAGAACTAAGAAATCCATTTTTGTGATGAAATCATCATCTCCTTGAATAGAATTCACGTTCAAGAGGTAGAAACATGTTGTCATTCTCATTTTTCTTGTCATCTTCCTCTAATGATAAGATAAGTCTTCATATTCACAAGCATACTCAATGCATGGAAACTCATAACGGGAATCAAGAACATGGTTGGAAACATTGAGTTTACCTTTCAAGAAGTTGATGAGTATCACTCCTTCTTGATTAAAATTGCTCTTCGCTTTAATATTACTTTGTTACAAGTTAAGGCTCTCATCATCATCAACATCTAGTGGAGCGAATTCATTTATTTTCTCTCATCCCATGGAAAGTACACACTCTCAAACTTTGATTTTGTCAAATCATCATGATTTTCTTTGATCATCTCTATACCCACCAATGCGGGAAGATCAAGATCATCCTCAAAAGTCATGAAAAATTTGTAAGATTTAGAATTTTGACAAGGGATGTCTGTAATTGGGTCATTTGGTTTTTTGCACTGCATACTTCATTTTTATGATGGGAAGGATTTTCTTTGTTTTACTATTGACCAGGATGGTGGTGTAATACCAATCCAAATGCATATCTCCACCAACATCTTGACAGAAGCTTTGGTCCAATAACATACCATATCAGGTGGGAATGTCTGCTACAAGGATTCTCATTATAATTTTCTTATCAAGGGAAGTCCGCCAATGCTACCTAAAAATCCTTGATCTGTTCAACAAGATGTAATTATTTCATTTCCATGGAGAGGTAATGGCTAGAGGTAGGAGAGAGGGAGAGGCCGAGAGATTTAACAACTTTGGCAGACATGACATTGTCAGAGGCATTACAGTCAATGATATAATTGTTTAGTTTGTACCCATTGACCAAAAAGGCTATGTATAAAGGTTATACCTTCCTAGAGATGGAGGGTGTGGAAGTAAGAAAATTTAGAGATGGAGTGAATTGAGATGCATGAGGTGGTTCTTTTGGTCCTCAAATCTGCACCCCCTGGTGGATTGACATCAATTATCTCTAAGGAGGGGGGGGAATTTATTGGAATGGTGGTATATTGGGTTGGTATGTGTCATTTTGTAGTCAGGGAGGGGGTCTAATAATTTCCTTAGGATCAAAGATTTGGGAGGATTGAGGGGCACGTACAAATGGAATGGCCCATTCATGCTACTTTTGGTCCTACCTTGAACTAATGTGAGAGGAACTATGGGGTAACCTGAATGTAAAAGGGGGAGATTGAGTCTTTGTTCCTATAATTTATTCAAATAATGGAAAAATATGGGATAAGCATGGCCATGGAAACAACTCTTTACTCTCACAACTTATCACAAAAATGTTGCATATGTTTTACCAGACACATGTTACTATAGACAAATATAATTCAGTTGCTCTTACATTATCCTGATAAAATTTGAAGGATACTTTCAATGATATTTAGAGACAAAGTAGAAAAGAAATGAGTAGGATTTTTTAGGATTATTTGTCTAGTTTTTAAAAGAGGGGGGATTAGAGGATGACAAAATATTTTCAACAGAGCATTTAGCACTTAGAGCAACCTGTAATTTTAGAGAAGCACATAAAATTAGATCAACAAAACATGGTTTCTACAAAAAGAAGAATTACATTCATTGATACTCAATAGATGCAAATTTTCAACTCAATTTCTAAAATTCTAGACACAAAGGCTCGTGATAGTATTTTAATAAAGCGTTATTATTGCTTCTTCCCTCATATACCTAAGATTCACTCAAAGGATAACAAAAATCTATCAAATCAAAATGGTTATGGAAAGGATTTTGAAATCAAGTCTAATATTGCAAAGGGAAATGTTCACAACAAAAAATCAAACTTAACAACCAAAGCACAAACATTAAGGAAATATCTAGTGTATGAAAAGGAGAAACAATAATCACAAGACTGTAGCAGAACAATCTAACTCATGAATTACCAATTGAACATACATAACCCAAAAGGTAGAACTCAAAATCAAAAGTGGACACATTTCATTTAGATCTCAAAAAATTATTTAACAAGGGAACATCAAATGAATTCTCTCAAAGCTTGTCAATGGCTGTACATTGCAACCACCTTACATAGAAGTTTGGGAAACAAAGATCAATATACATTTAACAAAGGTAACATGAAGTATTTACAATTGAATCTTTAAATTTTTTTTCAGTAGTAGAAAAATTTTAACCCGCTTAATATGAATACAAGTCCCCATATTTATACAATTTTGACGTGTTCTTATAAAATTTGATTTCCCCCTAAAAAAATTAACTATCCCAAAAGGTGTGAAAAAAGCTTAATTTTTGGAAAAAAATATTGCAACTGTAAAGATACCTTTTTTAATCCTTAATTTGATTCTACTTCTAATTGCTGACATAGATATATGTCATATTTTTACTTCTTTTGCTTAATCCTTTTTTGTCTTATCCATTCTATCACCATCATTCATGTGCCCAGTCATAAACTGTTTATTCCCTTATGCCGTGTTGGTAAGAAAATTTGTATTACAGTATAAAGAACAGTTCAGGGGACAAAAATCACTCCTCTTAATGGGAGAGGTTCCCTTATTCACCAAATAAAAAGAAACAAACTACTTATTTACACATGTATAATCTATCAATATTAAAATGAGGATTTTGATGCCTCAAATGTATCCATATTCAATCATTTTCAATACAAAAGAAAAAAATGTGGAAGAATCAATGGTTTGAGGAATGGAAATGGTTAGCACTTTCAGATATATATAGATTACAGAATAATATCCTAATTATGCATACATGAAATCTCAAGGGGCACATGGATCTATTTATATATATAAATACATGACATATATGTAGTAGACACAAAGTTATCAACATTACATCAACTTAATTGAACAAAAAGTTTCATATCCAAATATATCAAATCTACATTCACAAGCTAAAGAACAGAAATAGAGAGAGCACAAGAAAAGAGAGGGAAGAACTTATTCTATATTGATCTTTAGTGGTTATGTATTTTTACATTCAAAGCATCAAAATCCAACAACCACCCTCACAATGAAAGAAAAGCCTTATATAGGCATAGGGGTAGTTGTAACAAACTTTTCTTACTTCCATTATCTTTTAATTAAGTGTCTCCACTTAA
Source organism: Taxus chinensis (assembly GCA_019776745.2). Lineage (NCBI taxonomy): Eukaryota > Viridiplantae > Streptophyta > Pinopsida > Cupressales > Taxaceae > Taxus > Taxus chinensis. The sequence goes on along the minus strand of CM034152.1, from coordinate 557,563,507 downwards.
TCGATGATTTGAACTTTAGTTAGCTTATATACACTTTTACATCTTTTAAAAAGAAATATAGCTAACTTTTGAACTACATTGACTATAAAGAAGAATCTAGGAACTAGGAGAAGGAACACTTGTAGAACGTACCACTGGAGTCTTCACTTTGAGTATTTGATTCATAAACTTAAAAAGAGCTCCAACAATCTCCATGTATCTAGGGATGGTGGTGTTTTTCATAGCATTGGTCTAGTTTCCTAAGGAATCCTCCATCTCCTTTCTCATATCTGCATTTTCCACTAGGCTTTTAGTTGCCTCGATGACTACATTATGAAATTCAATGATTTATTCTACTTTCTCTTTAGTCATAACTTCAAGCTTGAATAAGTTATCTTTGATGAGTGATCTGAAACTTTGTTTGATCTCTTGTGATGTGTGCCTCTCTAAAGAAATTGTCTTTATAAAATTGACACCAGAGAGCTAGAAATTCTGTAAGTATTGCAACTTTGAGTTCCTCTTCCTTTTGCACTATGTTCTTAAGTTCATCAATTACTTCTTATAGCACTTTCATCTTCCATTCTACACTGAACACCCACTTCTTGGAAAGATTACTTTTTGAATCATCAAATATCTTATGTGTAAGGAGAATCTGTTCATTATGTATCCCTTATAAGTATGAGATCCTGAATGCATACTGACCAAAGTTTAAGTTCCTTTCTGAGCTAATGATCACTAGGTTAATTTGACTTTGGATCAGAGAAATTTTGTCATATGATTTATGCACTTCATTAATGAAATTTAAATAGACATTAACATTGACGTTATCCATTTTTCCTCTGGGAAAAATGGAAAACAGAGGTAGGCAAGATCCGAGCACTGGATATGGGACATAAGAGGTGAATTTTATGTTGCAAGAAAAAATCAAGTTCAAGAGCATTACATGTGGTTTTGGAGGGCACGAAATCAATTGAGGATTTTTTCCTCTTTTGGATTTTGGAAAAGCCTAAATTTTACTTAAGGTGGAATTAAACCCTGAAGGGTTTGCCTCTATTCCATAATAAACGAAATGGAAAAAAAATAAAAAAATGAACCCTAGGTGTTCCCCTAGTCCTTCTTGATCCATTAATTTGAGAAATTCAAGAAAATACTTAAAAAACTAAAAAATGTCCAAAAAGGGGGCCTAAGAGGTCAAGAGTCAAAATTAGCTCGTTGAGAAGCTCAATGAGCTCGATGGTGTTGGAGAGAGGGACTCTGCAATGTAGAAAGATAGCTCGGTGTAACAAGCTTGTTTGGAACTCAACATAGCATATAAACTGAGGCCAATGGGCGCTGACGTTGAAATACTAGCTCACCCCAGCAAGTTAAGGGGCATATGGAGGTTGACCGAGTCACACTAGTCATAGATTAGAAAGAAATTGGGAGAAAGACAATGGCTTGGGGAAGGCCAAAAGTGAGCTAGATGGTTGCAAATATTTCAACATCAGCAGAGGGGGCCCGGTGGGTCATTTTTAGTGAGGTCCGATTTAGCGCATGGAAGGAGCTCAAACCTGTGCACGGAGGGAGAAAAAATTTGAGAATACAAGGGTGAGGTGGACCTTAAGGTGTGTAGAAGAAAGTTGCATGGCGAGGTAAAAATGCCTTGGGTCAACCGAGCTAGTTGAAAGTGGCATTGGCCTAACGTGGAATCAAAGAGCTGGGGGTATGAATAAGAATAGGTGGTAAGCCATATCGGCTAGCCAATATTGAATGGGGGAAAATTGATCTAATATCAAGCCTAGGGTTGAAGACATCATGATTTGAGTTCTACTCGCAAGGATAAATGATGCATACGGGTAAAGAATAAGGGAGCTCGGTCGGGGTCTCACAACGAGGAAGGTTGTTCGGTAACTTAGCTATAGAACTACAAGATTGAGATTGAATGAGCCAGGTACTAATGTACTAAGGCCGAGATGGTTAGTGTGAGGATTTTGGGGCCATGCGAGGAGGGAGAGATCATAGAGAAGGTATTCATTGAGGTCAAAGCTGAGCTACTCAGTATGAAGAAAAGGGTGAAGGACAAAGTGGGAGGTCTGAATTCTGGATTTTAGACTTTGGACAATCAAAGTTTCAGAAATCTGAGTGGGCTAGGCTGGTAAATAGTATATGGGCTTGGTGAGGAGCAATGTCTAATAAAAAATCTTGAAAATTGAATCGATGAACCTCCCCCCATTTTTTGGAGTCAATGGGACATCAAATTCAGAGATCACGAGGTAATATTTTTGGATAATGGGCGAGCAGAAGTCAAAAGTGGGTTATGAAAAATTTCAGAAATGGAAAGATCTGAATTTCCAAAAATTGAGGTGGGAAGTTGTTTTAGACTTCATATCAGATTATATTTTTAGTGGTTATGGGTGGCTCGATGAATGAATAGTAACACCAACTCAGGAGAGGGGTCAAACCCCGAAGTCTGAAATGGATGCAAGGTACGAAGTCTAAATGGCACATGTAGGTTAGGTGAGCCATTGGGAAGTCAATGCAAGTGGTTAGTGTAATGATTGAGGCATCAGGGGGGTAGATGGTAGGTAAGACTGAGTTATGATCTGTGTGGACGAAGCTCAATGGTCAATCGAGGATGTAGCAGGGATTTCAAGGGTTGGGTAAGCCTACCATGAGCAAACATAAACTGAGCTAAGGAGGTGGGGGTTTGAAAATGTCTCACCTAATGCAGAGGGATTAAAACGTAATCCTGTGATGTCATCTAGGGAGTTCTATGTAGATCTCACTAAGCAGTTCGGTGAGTCAATCAATCAACTCGCCCCCAAAACCATACAGAGCCAAATACACTAAAACATCCCTTTCACAGAAATGGGCATAACGTTTTCCCTACTTACTAGATCTTGATGAAATCATAGTTGTTGGAGAGGTGAAAGAGAGAGATTCAAGATGAGATCATGAAAAATGTAATTTTGGAGGTTCTAGACCTCCAAAATTGAGAAATAGTGAATAGTAGGGAGTAGGTGAAGGAGTCATTAATGGAGTATGGGAACCTATTTTCTCAGCATGGAGGCCAAGTACCAGAAACATGGGAAATACCAAGGGATGATGAAAGTAGATATGGTACTCCATACACTCGAGAATTTTAATTTCTCCCTCCTCTTTAACAAATTTATCCTATAAATTGTAAGGACGGGCTCATTTCAAAAGGTTGGACACTTTGTATTTGCCCCCTCCCTTTTTTCTTATCTGTAAGAGATCTGTGGAGTTTCAAACATCTCTATTTGAAAAATGTAATGAAAATTTGTACCTTTGGCCCCAAATGTAATGAGTTGTATCAACTTATTGGAGAAATGAAATTAGATACGTGGATGTTTGCAACCCTCTTTTGTGTTTTATTTACATTCCTTTGGTATTTTCATTGCATGTAAAGGTTATTGTGCATTGCCATATTTTCATCGCAAGGTATTGATAGTGTTGTGTTTATTGGTAAATGGGTTTATAGCAGGTGTTTTGATCTATGGTGCTAGATCACCCTCATTAAATTTATTTGTTTTCATCCTCATGTAGTGCAGATTATTTCAACATTACTTCTTGGTGCATCACCTTCCCTTAGAGTAGATATTATTTTCATGCAAACCTTATATCCTTGTCTCCTTGGAAAACATTAGGGTAGGGTTAGATTAGTTATTCTCTACATTTTGGAGTAGTTTGGTACTAGGTTAGGAAAGGAAGTCAGCCTTCTCCAGAGAGCTATCCCATTTGCAAAGTCCCACACTTTAGGATAGCTCCTTGTTTGAAAAATCACACAAACTACCCAATTATTCACTTGCAAGCATTCAAGGGTGCTATGATTTTTCCATAATAGTTTTGTCATGCCCGGTGGGACAAGAGGTCATCTTCACAAATTTGACAGGAATTTGCAAGGAATTCAAACTTCGGGGTTTACATATTTCAGATTTTGGAGTTTGTACTATAGGGTTAGAGTTCTGAAATCATTATTTGGAAGTTTTTCATATGCAAAACAAGCCCAAATTTCAAAAAAGGATAGATTGAGGGTTGTTGTATTCAAATCCGGCTTTAAATTCTGATTTCAAAATTTTAGATTTTTTTAGGTTTTTTGCAATTTTGAGATTTCAGACATTTTGGAATTTAAAATTTCATAATTTTAGACTTTTCAGAATTCAGACTTTTTAGGGTTTGGAAATTCTAGAATTTGGAACCTATATTTCATTTCAAACTTTGGACTTTGAAGATTTTGGGTTTTCAAACTTTAGAGGTTCCACTATGCATTATACTTTAGATTTTAGGGTTCTCTCATTTTGAAATTTTAGATACTGACAGCTGCAAAGGGGTTTGAACTTCTAAAAATTAACATCTAGACCTGTTAAGGTTGTTTTCTCTATTTTTGTCAAGATTGGGTGTGTGTCTTGATAAAAACCTAGCCTTTGGTGGCTCATTCTCAACACATCTGGTGACTCCCAGGGTTATAACTCAGTGGTGTAGCTGTATAGGTATTTTAAGCACATGAGAAGGATCCAAACTAAATCAAGGACTAGAGAAGAAGGTTTTTTCAATTATTCATAGTTATATCTAGGCAGAGGAAGGAGAGGAAGAATTCCAAAAATATCACTATCTCCACATAACATGACTTTGTCTACACCTCCACCTAGCAAACCTTTTCTCTAATTCACTAGGGTCCTTGGGCTTGTCAGAATGGCTCATTAAGCACCACCAAATCCTTTTGTCAACTTCACGAGTAGTAGCCCACTTGCCCTCATTGCTCAAAATCCTATCCCAGTGGCAGCATTAAAAAACATCCCCTACTTCACTAGAGAGAATCATATAACCCCTAATGACCATATTCAAGACATTGCGAAAGTCTGTGCCATACATGAGATCAATGAGATGGATTTCGTAGTTAAGCTATTAGCTTCCTCTTTCAAGGGTAAGGATTTACATTGGTTTAGGATTTTAACAACGAGGTCAATTACAAACTAGAATCAATAGTGTATAACTCTCTATAAAATTTTTGGAGAAAGGGCAGATAATTTGTGTTGGAACAATTGACCACAATTAAAAGGTCTCCTAATAAGCAAATGGCTGATTTCAATTTATGTTTTCAGTGGATGTGGGATCAAATTCCAGTTTCTGTGAGGCCAGTGGTAGATGGTGCATTCTTGTATTTCTTAAAGGCTCCAAATTCTAACATTTCAGTGATGATTCAGTCAATGGGAGGGGTCACTCTACCAGGAGCTTATGCCATTGCTATTAGGGCTGAGAATTTCTTAATACAGGTAGGTAAACTAGCACCTAGGCCACCTATGCCCCTTTACCCCAAAAATAAGCAATCCCACTACCAGTCAAGCACCCGAGATAACTCCTATTCTAGATCCTAAAAATCAAATCAATAAAGAGGCCTCCACTTCTTCTAGCGATCCATTTGAAAACCAATAACTTAAGAAAGTGCCGTAGGAGATAATAAAGGGGTAAAAAACTTTTGGGAATGAATTAGTGGAACTCAAGAGGTAACATGCTAAAAATTTTAGGCCCTATCCCCCTCATTATTAAGCTAAAAGGCATCTGTATCACCAAAATAGGAATCCCACTCAAGCTGTAAATCAAAATCAAGGGCAACATCCTACTGCCAAACCTTTCTAGCCTTATAATCCCAATACAACATCAACGTCAAGGGCTCTAGTACTAATATAGAATAATATGTCACAAGAGTATGAATGGTATCCTTTGTATGGACAACCTTATGATCAAGAAACATACTTCTAATATCCTTTAAATCAAGATTTAGTGGTGCAGACTGTGGGCATGTCTCAGGAGGCAATTCAAGAGGAAAATTAGTAGCAAGTAAGTCTGTAAGAGGCACCTTAGACTGAAACCACACTAGTCAATTGGAAAACAAAATATTTTTGTGGAGTTATTCAACCTCCTTTCCATGGTGTAACAACTAATAAATGATTAAATAAGAGAAACATCAAGGAGGGGAAGCCATATAATCTAGTGGTTTCACAACCTCCTACCATGCCACAGGGTGCTAGCAAGTCGAGTGTAGCTTGAAATGTGTAAAATCAGCCTAGGGTACTAGTTGTAGTGGCCCATATTTCAATTCAAGTGCCAAAAAAGGTTGTGCTGAATAAGGGGAAAAACAAGGATAGTCCATCTCTGTTCAATATCATTAATCAAATGAAGAATATGAACATTAGTGTTTCCATGTGGGAATCACTAACAATTCCGGGTTAGTGGGATCTGTTGCAAGAAGCCATGACCAATTGGTCCACCTTGAATGTGTCATCCAAGAATTAGGAGAAGGTTATCACCCATATAGTGCAACAAGAAGGAGGTCAATCAAGTAAGAATTTGAATCCTACACCATTCTATGTGTCATTGATCATCGAGAACAACTTGGTGCTCAACTGCATGATCGATTCAGGGGCAAGCAACTCTGTAATGTGAAAGAAGATAGCTGATCAATTGGGCCTTAAATATGAACCGATATCTAAAGGAGTGGTACAATTGGATGGGAAAATAGTAGTGACATTTGGAGTGACCAAAGGAAAAATACTTACACTGAATGCTTGCTCAAATGTCATAGTTTTATAGGATGTATCAATAATTGACTTGCCATCACTATTTTCTTCATGCCTTCCAAGGTATTTCATGGCCAAAATTGGTGAGTACTTATCAAAAAATTGGATCCACATGCTATTCAGGACAAGTTATGGAGCTAAGGTTACTATCAGATCAACCAATAACACACTTTCACATTGAGCCCCATGTGCCAAGCCCAATAAATGCTAATTGTGTAGTATTTGAACAAGAAGATTGTTTAGAGACCTATGAATTAGATGCCAAGGTTGGGAATATTCCTAATTTGACACTTGATGAGTAGGATCACAAAAGGCATGGCTATGATCCATAGAGGGGGATGGAGGAAGCTGAGTTAGGCATTTATTGTCTACATGAAGAAAACCCACCCATTCCCAACCTCATCATGTCATAAGATAAGGATGATAGTGGAGTATAACAACTGTTCTTTGATGCTTCAAGGAGCAAACATGGTGCAGTGATTTTTTTCACCATAGGAAGTCAAATACTGCTCTACTTTCCATTTATAGTTCACTTGTTCAAAAAATACAACAAATTATGAGGCTTTGATTCGTGGATTGCACTAGGTAAGGAAAAGAGGTATAAAAAAATTACAGGTGTTTGGAGATAGGGAATTAATTGTGAACCAGATTAGAGGATAAAACATAGTAAATAATGATCTTCTGAAAGGTTACAAAAATAGGGTATGGGACCTCATGGAAGATTTTGAAGCATTCAACATTGAGTCCATACTAAAAAAGAAAAATGAAGCTGCAGATAAACTTGCAGCAATTGGGACAAACATTTGATGTGGTTGATAGTATAAAAAGGGTTAAATAACAACCCCATATCTAGGTGATTGTGAGGCCAACTATTCTGAACAACAACACAAGCTAGTAGGTGTTCAAAAGTGACCAAAAGATCATTAATTTCTTATAAGAAGAGGCTGAGTTCTCAACTAGGAATCAAGATAAATTAGAGCAACAGTATGGGGATAAGGTAGTGTAGCTGCAAACAAACAAATTGTAAAATGGATTAGTAACTTTGAAATAAATTTTCAAGCCAAGTGATTAGTTCATAAAAGAAAATGCAAATATTCAGGTCAAAAGAGGAGATTTAGAGCCTATTTCAATTGGAGAGGGTAAAATAATCCAAATTAGTAAGATGTGTACTGAACAAGAGAAGTATGATTTCATGTAGCTTTGCCAAGAATTCCCAGATGTCTTTCCTTAGAGCTATGAGGACTTGAGAGGATTTAATCCAAAGTTAGCACACCACACTATTGAAATGGATATGGAAGCTAAGACTATTGGAAAAAAGAAAAGACCAGTCAAACCTCAATTTGAGCCTCTGATGAAGAAGGAACTAAACAAGCTCATAGAGGAAAGCATTATTTTTCCAATCAAGCACTCTTTTTGGGTTGCTAATATGGTGCTGGTTAGGAAGAGAAATGGAGAAATCATGTTGTGCGTGGACTTCCAAGACTTGAACATGACATCTCTCAAAGACCACTATCTGTTTCCTTCTATGGAGAAAATCTTGCAGGTTGTAGCTGGTTTGGAAATATTCTCTCTCCTAGATGGATACTCGAGCTACAATCAGATTATGGTCAAAGAATAGGATCAATTCAAAGCAACCTTCACCAGCCTATAGGAAAATTTCATTTGGGTTGTCAAATGCTGGAGCTACATTCTAGAGGGCTATGGACATGGCATTCAAGGAATTGATAAAAAAATAGTTCTTTTGTACATAGATGATATCACTATGTTTTGCAAGAATGTGACAAGTCACCTTTTTCACCTCAGGCAAGTGTTCCAAAGATGTAGGAGATTTAGAGTGTCCCCAAACCCAAAAAAATGCATATTACTATCTCACGAAGGCAAGCTCTTAGGCCACATTATGTCTAAGTAAGGATTGAAAATCAATCCAACAAGGGTATAAGCTATTCAATTATTGCCACTTAGCCAAGCCACAAGAAGGTTCTCTAAAGCTTCTTAGGGAGAATCAATTTTGTTCAAAGATTTGTACCAGATTTTGCCACTCTTGTCAAGCTAATAACCATGATGCTAAAGAAGAGTGTGGGATTTAAGTGGTCAACAGAGGGCAAGGAGAGTTTTGAGGCCATCAAGCATTCAATATATTAAGCCCCAACTCTCATAAATCCAGACTTCTCCAAAGATTTCATGCTCTACACCTTTAGCAGTTTGGGCACAATTTCCGTAATCTTGGTGCAACATAATAAAGAGGGATTTGAACAACCAGTTTCCTTCTTTAGTCAGAGCTTGGAGGAATATGAAGTGAGGTATTATTTCATTGAAAAGCAAATCCTCATTGTCATTAAGATCTTAAATAAATTTAGGTATCTTGTTTCAAATAATAAAATTCAGCTATTGGCGTCTCATGTCGGAGTCAAGAATTTCCTCTTGAATGAGAAACGAGCAGGTTGGACCACCCATGTGATGGAATATGACATAGAGATCAAGGTCACCAAATTAGTCTATGGAAAGGGATTGTGTGAGAAGCTATCTTCCAGTTGACATGTTGAGACAAACCATGAAGAAGAAAAAGCTACTTTGGTATTGTAGGATAATCAAGAATAAGTAGATGATAATGTACCTACTCCTTGTTGGACTCAGGATATGGTACATTTCTTACAAAAATATTTATGCCCTTAGGAGATGAACAAAGAAAAAATGAGATATTTTAGATTCTAGGCCATTTTGTATGTGCTTATTGATGGCAATTCATTCAATAAGGACGTGAATGGTGTGTTATTGAGGTGCTTTGGGACATATCAAATCGAAAAGGTGCTACATGGGTTTCATGATGGAGAAGCCAGAGGCCACTTTGCTCCATGGGTAAAAAATCTTAAGATAATGAAATATGGGTATTATTAGCCCCCATTGTTTAGTGACTAATACGCATGGATGAGTAAATTTAAAAAATGTGCATTTTTCACATGCAAGGAGAGGCTATCTGCACTTCCATTGCATCCAATCTCATTTGATCATACTTTTATATAGTGGGGATTGGACTTCATCGGGGTCATTAATACAAATTCTATCTGAGGTCATAAGTGGATCCTTATGACAACATACTACTTCACTAAGTGGACCGAAGTGGTAGAACTCAAGGAAACCAATGAGTCTAATATACTGGACTTCTAAGAAGGAATAGTGACAAGGTTTAGAGTACCGACCACGATTATATTAGATAATGATTTGACATTCCTTAGCACCATGATCACTGAATGGGCTATTAGGAATGATATATATCTCAACACGTCATTTAACTATTACCCCTAGGGAAATGGGAAAGCATAGTCCAGAAATAAAAATATGCTAAGGATCATCTGAAGGAATCTAGATCAACCTTGTGGGATGATATAATCACACCAAAACTGTCAACAAGCAACTCCCCTAAAAAATAGGTATACATGAAAGAAGCCAGGTTGCCCATATGACATGATTTGCCCACATTGGAGCTCATAAAGAAGCTATAATTATCTGAGTTTGATCCTATGGAAGCTAGGTACGCAGAGATGATGGAGTTGGAAGAAATAAGAGAGCATGAAATGCAAACCATGGAAAAAGATCATGCCTTAATCAAGACGTAATTTTAGAAGAAAGCCAAGGAAAGGACCTTCTAAGAAGGGGACTTAGCTCTGAAATGGGATGTGGATCGAGCTAAGCCAGACATGCATTCCAAGTTTGATTCCATATGGAGTGGCCCCTACATAGTCATAGGATGTAAGAGTAGTAATGTATTCCAACTATCCACTTTGGAGGGAATATAACTACAGATTTCAGTCAACGAAATCTATCTCAAATAATGCTACTAAAAGGAAGATTCCCACCCTTGTATATATTAGTTTAGGATTTTAATTTCCTCTAAGTTCTTATGCACATTGTCTCGTTGTAGTTTATATTTCTGTTTCCCTAAGTGCTTCTAGAACAATTTTTATTGCTCCTAGTTGTGTCATTGCACACATTCATATGTCTCGCGGGAAGGAATGTTATAACAGGAAGCTCAAAGTTACAGAAAATAGTTGCTAACCTCAAGGAATTTCAAATGCAGAGAAACTAAAATCAGATTAAGGAGAAAATTTCAAAGTTTTTATGCTCTTGTCCCTTTGGATTGGTCATTATTTAAGCTTTTAGTGGCTCGACCAGATCAGGAAAATAAGCCCTAGGGAGAAACCATCCCCAATTCATTCAGGTTCCAACCTCTAATATCGTTCTGGTTAGGTTAAGAGGAAGAGTAAAATCAGGTTTTAATAGAGTTCCATGATGTCCAAATCAGGAAATTATTCTAGTCCTAACTCTGTGGTATGCAGTACTTGCCCAAGGAATCATCATTCGATTGTGATTTACACTTGGTAGAGATTATGGTCCCAAAAACAAGTTCAGGTCTTCAATTTCTCCCAAGCAGATCAAACTTACTGGAAGTGAAAGGAAAAGAAAATTTCAAATAAAAACAATTTTCCACTCATAAAAACTTTAATATTTTCTTACAAAATTGGGGAATGCAAGCAGTGGGTCAATTCAGATTAACAATGTTGCAAACAGTTCCCAAGGTCAAAATTTCATAGGCTCAGACCAGTTTCAGGCTATTAATAATGACTCCATACCCAATGGAGGCCTTAGGCTATTGGTCTATGAACATATAGCAGAAAAATGTCCCCGCGAGTCACTAAAATTGTTATCCATTTTGCGCCCCCGATAAAAATGGACAACAAAGGTGGGTGGGACCTGAGCATCAGATAGGGGACCTAAGAGGTGAATTTGAGGTTGAAGGCAAAAATCAGGGTCAAGAGCATTACAAGTGGTTTTGGAGGGCGTGAAATCAATTGCAGAATTTTTTTCCTCTTCTGGGTTTTAGAAAATCCCATATTTTACTTAATGTGGAATTAAATCCCGGCAGGTCCCCCTCCGTTCCATAACGAGAAAAATGGCAAAAAATAAGAAAATTTAACTCCAAATGTTCCCTCAATCCTTCTTGATCCATTAATTAAAGAAATTCAAGAAAATCCCTAAAAAACTAAAAAAATATCAAAAATGTCCAAAAAGGAGCCTAAGAGGTCAAGAGTCAAAATTGGCTCACCGAGCAACTCAATGAGCTTGGTGGTGTTAGAGAGATGACTCTGCGATACAGAAAGATATCTCGGTGGAACAAGCTCATTTTTTAATCAACATAGCACAAAAAACGAGCCAAGGGGGGCCGACGTTAAAATGCTAGCTCGCCCTAGTGAGTCGAGGGGAACATTGATTTTATCCGAGTCACGTTAGTTAGAGATTGACAAGAAATTGGGGAGAACAAAAATGGCTCGGGGAAGGCCAAAGCAAGCAGGCTGGTTGCAAAGATTTTGGCATCATGCAAAGGGTCCTAATGGGTCATTTTAAGTGAGCTCAATTTGGTGCATGAAGGATATCAAACCAGTGTATGAAGGGAGAATGAAGTTTAGAATGCAAGGGTGGGATTGAGCTCAAGACTCGTAGAAGAAAGTTACATGATGAGGTAAAAAGGCCTTGGGTCGGCAGTGGTGTTGGCCTATCATAGAATCAAAGATTCTAGGTAAGAACAAGAATAAGTGGTAAGCCGTGTTGGCTAGCTAATATTGAATGGAGGTGAACCAAGCCAAAATCAAGCTTGGGGCTAAATATATCATGAGCCAAGTCAGCTCGTGAGGAAAAACGACACGTGTAGGAAAAGAATAAGGGAGCTCAGTAGGGGTCTCACAAGGAGGAAGGTTGTTAGGCAACTCAACCATCGAATTTTAGGATTGAGCTCGAATGAGCCAGGGACCAACATAGTGAGGCTGAGATGGTTAGTGTGAGGAGTTACTCAACCCCTAAAATGTGTCTACCATGCCATCTAGGGATCTCTATGTAGGGCTCGCCAAGCCAATCAATCAACTCGCCCCCAAACCATGAAGAGCCAAATACACTAAAACACCCTTGTCAGAGAAATGGGCATAACTTTTTTGAGATCTACTTGCCGGATCTTGATGAAATAATAGTCTTTGAAGAGGTGAAGGAGATAAATTCAACATGAGATAATTTTTTTTTTTTGGAGATTCTAGACCTCTTAAATTCTGGAACAATAGGGAGTTGGTGAAGGAGTTATTAATGGAGTATGAACACCTATTTTCTCAGCATGGAGGTCAAGTACCAGAAACATGGGAAACACCAAGGGATGATGCAAGTAGATATGGAACTCCATACACTCTAGAATTTAAATTTCTCCCTCTTCTTTAAAAATTTTCTCCTATAAATTGTAAGGAGGGGCTCATTTCAAAAGGTTGGAAATTTTGTATTTTCCCTTCCCTTCTTTCTTGTCTGTAAGAGATCTGTGGAGTTTCAAACCTCTCTCTATTTGAACATTATAATACAAATTAGTTCCTTTGGACCCAAATGTAATGATTTGTATCAAATTATTGGAGAAATAAAATCAGATCTGTGGATGTTTACAACCATCTTTTGTGTTTTATTGCATTTTTCTGGTCTTTTCATTGCATGCAAAGCTTATTGTGCATTATCATATTTTCATTGTAAGGTTTTGATAGTGTTGTGTTTATTGGTAAAAGGGTTTGCAACAAGTGTTTTTATCTATGGTGCTAGAATGCCCTCCTCAAATTTACTTATTTTCATCCTCATACAATGCAAATTGTTTCAACATTCCTTCTTGGTGCACCACCTTCCCTTAGAGTAGATTTTATTTTCATGTAATCCTTATATCCTTGTCTCCTTGGAAAGCATTAGGGTAGGGTTATATTAGGTATTCTATTCATTTTGGATTATTTTGGCACTAGGTTAGGAAAGGAATACTACCTTCTCTAAAGAGCTATCCCATTTGCAAAGTCTGACATTTTAGGATAGCTCCATGTTTGAAAAACCACACTGACTTCCTAGCTATTAACTTGCAAGCATTCAGGGGTGATGTGATTTTTCCATAAAAATTCCATTAACCATTTCCTCAATTTCCTTTCCATATGCAATATGCTTATGAATGTCTTTGATAGCTTGAAATTCTTCATCAGATAGGACAATGAGAGGGGGAGTTGAAGTTAGAGGGGCAAGATCAAGCACTTTATCACTTGAAAGAAGGGATTTAATGAAACTAGAGAGGACTTATACTTGCTCCTCAAGTTGTTCCGGTATTTGCTTCCCCTTTTACACCCTTTCAATGACCTTGGCAATTGTATCTTTTAAATTGTGAACCTCCCCCTCAGGAATAGATTCACACATTGGAATTCTTCTCAGTTCTAAGTCAGCAATAGTTATATCTTTTTCATCTTTCTCCACTCTTGGATTTGATATCTCCAAGTATTGCTGACCTTTTGAATCAGAAACCAATCTTGAAGCATTATTATATTTTTTGGCATTAGAAGTGGGGGTTGAACCCAAGAGGGCAGCTACAACATATAATTTAGGAGAAATGATTTGGGAGGATTCCTTTCTTTTCTTGTTATCAATTAAGGGCTGGACCTATGTAAAGGAGTCACTAGGAGGTGAAGCAACAAGAAGGCCCAGAGAAAGTGTATTGAGGGAACCAAGAGTCTAAGCAATAGATACCTTGTGAGTGGGTTCTCCTACACTTGAAGAAGATGCTTCTTTCATAGGGGATTTGAGCTTGGGAATGCTCAATACATCATAATCTGGATCTGTACTCTTCAACTTATTTCCTTCATCCTCCTTCTCAGTACTACCTCCTTCATAGTTACTTTCTTCATGATTCTCTATCGCCTTTTATTTTTCCTCTGAAAGATAAATAATCTTCTCAACTCTTTCAACCTTTTATGTTGTTTTTGGAGAGAGAGGATGTTTATATTATTTCTCAATTTTCTCTTTCTTTGAATATAATTTCATTGTGGATTCTACATGCAGAGGAAAAAGAGTTGGCTGATCTTGTGTCTCTGTGTGTTTGGTAGAAACTTCTTTATGGGATGTTACCTGCCCCATGAGAAGAAGATTGAGTTACTCTTTCCTTATATGCTTTCATTTTTCTATCAAACCAGACCCTGATCCTCACCATGATAGGATTTATTATCTCTTGAAGATTATCCTTTTCCTTCTGAAACTAATTGATAGTGAGGATGGGTGTACGCCAAATATTTTTCATATATTCAAGAGAATGCAAGTCTTCATCATCATCTGGAAAGTCTTATGGAACTTTGTAAATATGGAAATCTCTAATCTGCTACAATGAAAGCTAGTTAAAGCATCTTCTCCTCACTTCATACTCATCTGAACAATCTTCCCAATAATATTCAAGAGAAAGAAGGTGATAGTGGCTCATTATAAGGTTATTAGAAATAAAATCTTTAATATCAAAACAAGTCCTCTTTTGAAAAGTATAAAAATTGAATTCAGAGATGGTCCTTTCCACATTCTGGGCATCTAGTGCTGTCCTGCAAGTGTAATTCCCTAAAGAGATTAGGAATTAAATGCCTGATATCATTTTGTCTCTGTAGGTCCTATGCAACATGTCTAGCTGCCTAAAAACCTCCACTAAGGCTAGTTTATCATTACAGTACATAGGAAGTCCGTTGGGTGCACCTTCAAAACTAGCCAATTTGATGTATGTAAATATTTTGAATCGAATTAACAAGCTACCATATGTGAAAATCAATTGTTTAGCCTCATTGGATATCCTTTCAGATGTATTTCATTCCAAAATTATGACAATATACATTGTGAAGGAATGATTGACTCTTCTGAAATGATGTTTGTTGTTTTTCAAAAGTCAACTGTGGGCAGTAATCATACACTGGCTCATTTTTCCTTGTCATCTACTAAAGAAATCCCTAACATGACCCTGTATATGGAAATTGTATACATCAAATATGAGGTCATGTGGAAAGATTCAATTTGCTATACATTGAGCAATTGTTCACTGAGGTTTTCATAGATTATTTCTCCTTAGTTCAGGATTTAATTCCCTTCACAAATAATGTTTACATAAGGGCACATATAAAATTAAAATTCGTTGGTTTAGAGAAGGCCCATAATTTTGGACAACAAAGTTATTATATCAGAAAAATCTTCTTTGAAATTAGACCCATACATAAACTTAGGTAATATATATGTTCCTTTATTTGGAGTCTTTAACCAAGATTTAGCTATCATCGTTCTATACTTCTCCTTATCCTGTTTAAAAAGACATTGCGAATGTGCCCTAGTGAGAGTATTAACATCTTCAACTACAAGAATTTTAAAGGAAGAATTTATGTAATTGACATCCAGTTTAGCAATCACTTGAACTTGAGGATCCACAATCTCCTTGGTGTCTAATTCAAAGCATGAAGCACAAGCTAATATTGTGTCTGCACATTGGACTGAAATAGGAAAACCACCAACATAAGCAATCCCACTATCTTTAATGCATTGAGATATGGGAGAGGGGTTTACATCAGAAATACAAGCCCAAAATTAATTGAAATCAATATGTCGAACATCACTGTCCCCAATATTGGGTACTAATGTTTTGAGGGATGACATGTGCTCATAACCTCCGTAATGATACTTCATTGTGGCATGGTTGGGAGACAAATGATCATAGGAATGAGAACTCAACAATGAATTTCAAGGAAGACAAGATAGGAGCGTACAAAACCAATTTGATAGAAAAAACCTAGTTGGAGGCTTGAAAATTACTCACCTTGATTATAAGAAGAATGTCACTCCTCTTAGGATCACAATGCACTTTGAATTTTTGAAAATGGTTGAATAACACTTAATATACAGCTAGAAAAAACCTAGAGGGAACAAGAACATGAATGCACAGGACTCAACTGTAATTTATGAATTTGTAATGGTAAAAATACCCACTTTACCTTTTTTATATACATTTCTTATTGGTGTGTGGGATCCTATATGTCCTCCACACACATATGGAGGGTCATCTCACATGGGTTAGGTTTAGGGTTTCTTGTGTGTCATGCACTAGGGTTAATCAAAACCTATGTATTCCTTCATTTGACATTTATGAGCATGCCAAGACACTCCACTATCTTTTCTCTATGTGCAAGTTTTTTTCTATTATGCAAGCCCTTCGATTGATTGATCGATTCCTCCTTGTGATTACACTGGAGCTATTACGTTTCCTTCAGAGTGCAACTTTATCATGGTGCACAATTTTTGATATGATTCTCGCCAACTCTTTCATGGTATCAGAGCTGAGATCGGGTAAATGTGCACTCGTTACTTTGAGTTGTGATTACTCTTGGTTTCATTATTTTTTACTCCTCGTACAAGTTTTTTTTATCATTATATTCTAGTTTTTCCTTGCTAACGTATCTAACAAAGTTGTTCTTGGAAAAGTTGTTTCAGATTTTTTATGCGTTTTTTCGTACATGTGCAGGCATCTCCTTGAAGCTATCAAGTGGTTTTGTAACTAAATTTAGCTAGTTGTAGATAAATTTAGCAGATCAACGTAAAAATAGAGGTTAATTTTCTAGATTTTTTAATTTTTTACTAAAGTGGAATTTTTTTTTTTGCAGATCTCTATTTTGCTTGGCTCTCTGTGTTTTTCATGGTATTTTACAGGTACATGTTCAAATTGCAGGTTTAAGTTTGATGTCTTTGGTGCTCTGGTGTTCTAAGCCATTGTTCTCACAACTGAGCTACACCCTCTGCAACCAAGCTCGAGCTCTGCACCGAGGTCATGTTTTTTAGCTTGCCACTGAGCTCCTTCAACTCACCCATTGCTCTGCCCACATTTTTTGGTGTGGATGTGCATTTTTTTGTGGTCAAGTCGATTTGACCTCGTATGTTAGTCAAGCTGCCTTTAACAATGTGCGTGTCTTTTTCTCTGACTGAGCTTCAAAGCCCTAGCTGAGTTCTATTTTCCTGTGACTTGTGTCTTTTCCACCCGAACTCATGCTCGTTCCTCTTCCACTCGTTCGGCCTGCAACTCCTGGCTGGCCCCTCGCCTGACCGAGTCGTGTTTAGCTATGGCCTTCCTGTTCCGAGTCAGTTCTATTTGTGGTGTGTCATGCTGAGCCATGTCGAGCCGAGTCCCATCTCCTCGCTATGTCTTCTGCTTCCCTAGCTCACATCCTGCTTCCCTGAGTCTTCAAGCCCATCCTTCTTGAGCCCTTTCCCAATTCCTTCAAACCTACGATCCACGTTGACACCCCACTCGGGATCCTCTCACCTTTGCCGTAACCGATCTTTTAAATTCGACTCCTCTAACGGTTAAAACTAAGCAAAATCCTTTGGTAAGTTTGGTAAGTCTCTTTATCAATTTCCAAACGGTGGGACTTTTTTTCTATATATCCGTAAATTCATTTTTTTGGTAAGATCTTTAATAATATCTTATGGGTGGATTTCTTTTAAAAGTGGGAAAATTAATTTATTTAACCCAAGTTTATACAATTTAAAATTATGAGTGGGAATAATCTTAAATTTGGATTTCTTTTAAAAAGGGGAGTGTATTTAAATATTTAATTAGGATTTCATTTTACTTAGATCTTAATTAATTGTAATTAATTGGATTTAATTAAATCTAGTTTTATTAATTACGAATATCATTTTCAACTAGTAAAAATATAATAAAATCATCTTTTAAATTAACGTTAATTTATAAAAAAATTAAATTCCAAATTGCTTTAAAATTAGCTAAATCGGACGTTTCTAAACAGTAATTTTTTTAACGCATTATTGTCGATTTTTTTAATAATCATGCACTCAAGTGTGTAGTGACACTCTGAGTAACTATTTGCCTTCCGAGAGCTTTTGTGACATTCTTAAGATCATTGTCTCCTCTTGAGTTTGTTTAAAACATTGTATATTACCCTTATTATTGCTTGTAACTAGTGAGCGCATCCGCCATAATTTGTGGCAAAGGGGTATCCTTCGTGACGTGATATGATTTTTCTCACAACCAATATTTGATTTTGCCTCCTTCCTAGTTTTTTGCAACTATGCTTATGTATGGTGTCCCTTTGCTGCGCTCCACGAAACACGATTGTGGTCTCATCTCTTCCAAATTATTACGCTGATTGCAAGGTGAGTTACCAAGTGTTTCTAGATGCACGCTCAGACCCGATTGTATTTAACACACTAAACTATAAAGTACCGAAAGCAGGGGGGTTATTATATTGTCATGGGTGGTTGTGATTCTTGTGTTTCTTTTCTTCATTTTTTCTCTCTTCTCATTATGGATGAACTTTCAATTCCTTTGCTTACGTCGTTCAACTTCTTCGAATGGAGATCAAAAATAATTATGAAACTAAGGGGTAAAGGGTTATTCTGCATCACCATGGGAACTGAGACTGAACCAGACGATGATCTTGAAAAATCTAAGAGGTTAAATCGTAGTGAAGCTTTAGGTATTCTTTGCATGTATGTTTATCCTTACTTGATCTTCCACATTGAGGCGTCTAAAACACCTAAATCTACATGGACAATGTTGGATGAAATGTTTGGACAACAAGATGACATGAGAGCGCATGAGTTGGAAAACGAACTACTAGGGTTAAATCCTAGTGACTTTGAAAACCTACAAGCATTCTTCTCGAAGTTTTTCCACACAAGATTGTTGTTAAAGGAATGTCAAGTAGAGAAGAAATATTCTTAACTGATCTTGTCGATTCTCTCTAAGTCAGGTCTTGAATATTTTTGTCTTTGTGTGTCAACTTTTTACGCTACAAAAGCTTGCTTTGGAAAGATACTTGGAATATGCCCTCCTTTGACCCTTTTTCGTCCCAACTCATTCGAGAACAGAAAAAACTCATTCAAATGGTGGTCTCTCAAGTCCAAGTCACATGCGCTTTGTAGCAAGTACTAGTAAGGAAAAAGAAGACTGAAAAGAAGAAAGAAAAAAAGGATCAACCTAAGAAGGAACACCAAGACCAAAACAAAAAATAACGCGAACGCTTTGACTTCTGAGCCTAGAGCACAAAAAGACAAGTATTTTTGTTCCTATCGAAAGAAGCCTAGTCATAAAGAGAATACTATGTATGAGAAAAAAAATTGATCACCTTACTCAATTACTTGAGAAAAAATCAAATAGTTGTTCCTGAGTCTATCAAACAAAATGCTCCGAAGGCCGATTCTTCCACTGCAAAAGGTTCTAAATCTGATAAGAAGATAGGAAAGGCCCTTGTAGCCAAAGTTTCTTCTTCATCGATGTGGATTATAGATTTCAGTGCCTTGCACCACATGGCTTCTTCACATGTTGAGTTATCCAACATCGAGCATTGTGGTATGTCCCAAATCACGATGGGTAATGACATGACAGTGTCGGTTTTCGGTAGTGGATCGATAGAGACGGATAGGGGAACATTCAACCAAGCGTTGAGTGTTCCTGATTTCTCTATCAATCTCCTATCGGTTTACCAAATTAATCACCTTGGTGAAGGAATACAAGTGGAATTTGGTCCTAACTCGGTGATTATTCGTGAGCTTAATAATGACACTACAATGGCTGAGGGAAAGGCATATCACCATTCACGGTTGTATACCTTTTCCCACTTTACTTCTGATTCTATGCCCACAAGCCTTGCTCACTCATGTAAATGAGGTTAATAAGCTATGGCATGAGCATTTCAGACATCTAAATTATTGCCACCTTGAACATTTGAGTGAAAATGAAATGGTCAATGGGTTACCCCGTGCCAAGTTTTCTAAGGGTCTTTGTGAGGCTTGTACTCTTGGAAAGCATCCTGAAAAGAACTTTGACAAAGGAAAAGTCTGGAGAGCTACTTGTCCTTTGGATCTCGTTCACAGTGATATTTCTAGTCCATTTCCATCTCTTTCGTTTACTAGAGCTCTTTATGTGCTGACCTTCATTAATGACTATTCACAATATAGTTGGGAATATTTTCTTAAGCTTAAGTCTGAAGTCTTTGAACATTTTCAGGACTTTAAGGCTCTTGTTGAGAAACAAACAGAACATGGTCTATTAAGGTTCTTCTGAACCGACAATGGAGGTGAATGCGTAAACAATAGGTTCATGTATGTTTTGTACTTCTGAAGGGAAATCTCCTTGCAACATACAATTGCATTTATAGACCTTCGTAGAATGGAGTCGCAGAAAGAAAGAACCGTACTCTTAAGGAGATGGCCACTTGCATGATTCACTTGAAGTCTCTTCCTCCACAGTATTGGGTTGAAGTAGTGAATTATTCTAAATTACATTCAGAACCGTGTTCCACACAAGGCAATAAGAGGGATGAGACCCTTTTAATCCTAGTTTGGACACAAGCTTGATGTTGAGCACTTTCGAGTCTTCGGATCCAAGGCTATGGCTCGGATTCCCAAGAAGAAACACAAGGAATTGGAACCACAATCCAAACCTTGTATCTTTGTAGGGTATCCTAATGGCGGTGAAGGGATATCGATTGTTAAATCCTACTTCTCATGAGATTTATATTGAGAAAAGTGTTAAGTTTGATGAGTCTTATTCGACTTCTACTTCTCCACCTATTGAAGGTTCTTCAGCTCGTTGATTCGGATTCTGACTCATCAGATGATGATAGTTATTGGGCGTGCTCCTCTTCCTAATCCTCCCATGACCATCAGACCCTCTGAGTCTTTTGATTCTGACAGTAGTGATGACGAGGACTATGTCCCTTATCACTCAAGTGACAGAATATTCCAACTTTGAGCCTGATCCTCCTAGTCCTCTTTGGGCTAGGAAAACTTTGCAAAGTGCTGGAGATTTAGTTGGAGATACTTTGGATATGAGATGTACTCACTCAAATTTCGTTGGACCCCCACTCTTTCTTTGCCTCTACTTATTATACATAGTCTTTCCGAGAGAATTATGGTATTTCCTGAGTGGGATTCTGCCATAGGATGAGGAGTATTCCTCTCTCATGAAGAACGATACTTGGGATCTCACCCCTCTTCCGAAAGGGAAGAAAAATCGTTCAGTGTAAGTGTGGTGTTCCAAACAAAGTATGGAGTAGATGAAGACATCAAAAATTTTAAAGCCACGATTAGTAGCTAAGGGTTTCTCCCAGATAGATGGGGTTGATTATACTAAAACCTTTGCTTCCGGTTGCAAAGATTATTTCTATTCGACTGAGCCTGTAGCCATTTCCACAGCAAACAGATGGAAATTCCATCAAATGGATGTTAAGAGTGCCTTCCTTCATGGTAACCTAGAGGAAGAGATCTATATGGAACAACCTCTGGGTTATGTCTATGATCCCTCCCTCATTTATAAGTTAAATAAGTCTCTTTATGGCCCCAAACAAGCCCCTCGGGCTTGGTACGCCAAGATGGACTCCTTTTTACTTACATCAGGGTTTACTAGGTTTCACTCTGATCCAAATGTTTATATTATATGACAAGATGACTCCAGAGTAATCCTTATTGTCCTCTATGTTGATGAATTTTTTATCACAGTGAAGCTCTTCCTCTATTATTGATTTTGTGAAGATCGCCTTGGCCAACAGGTTTTCCATGATTAACTTAGGTTTACTTCATTACTTTCTTGGGATCCAGATTTCAACAATGTGACTCGGGAATTTTGATTTCGCAACCTAAGTATGCTCTTGACTTGCTTGCTCATTTTCAGATGTCTGATTGCAAGTCTTCTCCTACTCCTTTTCTTTCCAGGGTTAAGTTGGTTTCTGATGGCTCTACTCCCTTGGTTGATGGTACCCTTTATCGACAGTTGGTGGGGATCTTGATTTACTTGACTCACACTTGACCGGATTTATCGTATGCTATTGGGATCATTTCTAGACTCATGTAAGAGCCACATGAGCTGAATTGGAAAGCAGCTAAATGGATCCTTCATTATGTTCGTGGCACCTATACTGATGGCATTCACTATCATGGAGGGGTAGATATTGACTTGATTGGGTTCACATATTTTGATTTGGTTAGTGACTTAGATCATCAGAAATCTACATCTGGCTACAGTTTCTCTCTTGGTTCAGGGTCCTATTAGTTTCTCTAGCAAATAATTAAAATAAAATTACAATATCATCTACAAAGGAAGAATACATAGGAGCAGTTAATGCTTCCACAGAATCTATTTGGTTACAGGGCATATCTTGAAAAAGTTTGGTATCCACCTTCGGCAGCCTACCATTATCTACTATGATAACATGAGCACTATCTCAATTTGTAGAAATCTAGTTCAGCATCAGCAGATGAAGCACATTGAGATCCATATGCACTTCATACGAGAGCTTATTCATGATGGTATCATCGACATTCAGTACATTCAGACAACTGATCAAATTGCAGATATATTCACCAAGCCTTCACTAAGGTTAAGTTTTCTTCACTTGCGGTCTCTTCTTAGGGTGAGGTCTTATGCAGTTGCTCATCTTCTTCGGGATATATAGTCCTCTTATTCTTCTTCTAGGAAGATGTTGTTTGTACATGGGCACCTTATTAGGCCTTTAATTGTCAGGCCCCATTGACACATCTTTCTTAGTTGTTTAGGAGTGTATTATTTTTCTGTCTGACTCATCATAGCCGCTACCCCAACTTTGATGAAGGGGGGGGTGTTGGTGTGTGGGATCCTATATGTCCTCTACACACATATAGAGGGTCATCTCACATGGGTTAGGTTTAGGGTTTCTTTTGTGTCATGCACTAGGGTTACTCAACACCCTATATGCATCCCTTCATTTGACATTTATGAGCATGCCAAGACACTCCGCTGTCTTTTCTCTATGTGCAAGCTTTATTCTATTATGCAAGCTCTTTCATTGATTGATTGATTCCTCCTAGTGATTATGTTAGAGCTATTACATTTCCTTTAGAGTGCAACTTTACCGTGGTGCATAGTTTTCGATACGATTCTCACCAAATATTTCATTTCCATTCAAAAAAAGTGCTTAATTAGATATTTGAGGTGCATTAAGAGAAAAGAGAGGCTTTATGGAACAATTTATCAATTTTTTTTGTATTGTATTTATGATGGGAATGTGGGGAAATGGAGGTAAAAAATAATTTGTGAGATAAAGGACTCAGAATCTCCGACATCTCCACAATATATATGAAAGGCTTAAATGTGTGGCAAGAGCGGGCTTGCGGGGGACATGAATTTGAGATGCACTAGGGATACAAGTTCTTTAAAAATATAAAACTCCCACAATACAAAGAAATCAAGGTGAGTGAAGAAGAATCAGGATGACGAAGCACACAAGGTCCATGTGAAACAGGGACACTAGTTCTCTGAAAACCCGATACAAAGAAACACTTAGAATATTTTGATGAAAAATTTACAAATGAGTTATGAGTGTGGAGAACACAGGAATGCGGGGAAATGAAGTTCGGGAAGCACAAGGGCCACAAGTTCTCAGAGAAGCCGCAAAGTCTACAATATAAAGGATGAATGCAAAGATTGTTAAAGTAAGAAAACTACAGGAAACAAAAGAATGTGGGGAACCAAGACTTGGATAGAACGGTTTACTAGAAAACAAAAAAAACCCAATAGAAAGGACTTAAAAAAATGTGGTGAAGGCGAGGATGTGGAGAACCTAAGGCCCAAAGCAACTAGGGACATGAGTGCTCCACAAACCTGATTTTTCCGCAATGCAAAGAAAAATACCCTAATACTCAAAGTACTCAAAAATGACTAAATGTTGGAATCATTTCTCTTTCACAAGACTTCACAAAGGTAAATAAATTTGTCATAGAGGTCACTTTACCAAAAATTTAAAAAGTTTTTAAAATGTCACACATTTTTTGTGTAAGTGACAACATGCCATTATCTTAACTTATTTGATACCTTCCTTTTTGGGGAATATGATTCAAGAAATGGATAATCATTTATGCTCCATTGTATTTGATTCTTCCTTTGTGAAAATTTCCACTTCAAGCTGAAAACCACCTTTTGGAAGATATCAATCTATTTCCCTTTTTTTCATACTTGTGCAAGTATTTGGAATTAATTTCACATTCAATCCTGAAATGATACCTCACATAGTCACTCTAAAATTTCATCCTCTTATAAATTCTCATTGTTCTCTCATAAAATTGTATCTTATTTCAATTATTCTAAGTGAAAAGAGTGTTTGTGATAATCATTCTCAAGCAATGGCAGATGTGGAATTAGGAATCCATTTGAAGGAATTTTCTTCAGAGACTTTGCACTCAATTTTTGACCTTTCTAGGTGGATGAAGCTTTTGTGGGGATGATATTTGATATTGAAGATCAAGTGGATATTGATGGACCATTAACACCTCACACAGTTTGGGTAAAACGATACAAAGTAATTTTAAGATGAATCCTTTCTTCTTTGTTTTTCAGGTTCTGTATCATCATTTGATTTATGTGGAGGATCACAAAAGAATTGAATTACTGAAGAAGTTTTGGCTCCGTTGCTGGCTTGCCATTAGTAAGAACATTATTGACATATCTCCATTATTTTTTAATGAGGGTATGGTCAAGAAAGAAATTACATCTGATGCTTGTGTAGTGCCTGGTGATGATCCAGTAGAAGACATCATCAATATCCTGTAGAATAGTTGCGATGGAGTAAAGACTTACCTATCTTGAGAAAGAACCTACAAGATCTTGCTCTGGGAAGGCCCCTGAAATGTTTTCACCTTAATTGAAGATATGCAAATGGGACATACCCAATTCAACATGTGTAAGCCAACCAATTTCTTTGGATGAACCTGAATCTTCCCCTGCGACACTAGTTGATGTTCCTAGGTCATATTCAACCTCAAAATCTGCTACCCAGTGGGGTACTAAGGCCTACCTTAAAGGTGGGTCTAACCTTCTTGAATGGGTCTCCTCTTATAGGATAAAATTGGAATTGATCAAAATATTGGAAGGTCCCAAGGAAAAAAATTACAAAACTTATGGAAATGGGCATGTCTCATGACCTTGTAGGGGATATCCAGTATGTTTACACAGCTTAAGACCACAAAGAATTTGATTTTAGGAATAAGAAGTTGTTGAATTAGATTCTTTCCTTTGCAGAGGAATTTGTAACCATTTATTGACATTGTATCTCTTTCGCAAGAACCTCCCTTTTTGTATATGTATATTATAAGCTATGTGAATTCCAAGGGCTGGGGCCCCTATAGAATCCTCATTTTGTTCCTAGTATATACATATGCTTCTCTTTATTTCATTTTTTAACCCAAAAATTACTTTTCATAGTTGAATTGACCTTTGGATAACACAACAATCATCTCTAAATTCATATTGTATGATTTGGATACCCACAGTAAAGGTATTGATGAAAGATGTTCCTTCTTCTAAGTGTCCTGCAGCTTTCATAATCTGTGGAGTGTTAACCCTTTTGATAAACCATCCCGTGGATTTTATTTGTATTCCTATTTTACTCATGGACTTTTAATTATTTTTTTGATGTTCCACGTCCCTTTGGTGGATTTTTGAGTGTCTTGTGGATTTTTTTGGAATCCGCAGAGCGCTGACTTCCTAGACAAACCCGTAGAAAACTAAACCAATATGTTGTAGGTTTTATTAGATAACCACATTCCCTTATCTATTGCAACCATTCCTCCATGAAATCCTCTCTTGTTTCCATATTACGTGGCAAGGTCGATTCAAATGATTATCAATCATCCTAAAATTATGCCTTGATCATGCTATGATCTTTTACCCTTTCTATTTTGGAGCAACCCGTGGAACATTAAGTTCACAATTCCACGGAATATCAAGTTGATGCATTGTGACTTCCTTAGAATTGGCTAGTCATGTCTATCCTTTAATTTTTTGAATTTCATAGGAAGGGATGGTCATGGAGATTCAAAAATCTCTAGTGACAAGCTAATATATGAAAATTTGGGTCCTTAGATGGTACGAGGTACTTTTTGGAAAACTCAACTAGGTAGGGCTCAAAATGAGCATTGACATCAGCTCCAGCTTGGGGATGGGCACCCCTTGTGGGTGCCACAAGAACCATAAAATAATTCAATGAATAGAAAAAATACCTAATCCATTGGGCAAGGAGTCTGGGAGGAAAAACACAGGGATTTTCTGAAAAGAGATATGATACTCATACCAAAATAATTCCATGTCTCAAGACCTGGTCACAGTAGACCAGAGAGAAAAAATGGGAAAGAACAATAGAAACAAAAAAAACAACAAAAAATTTACACTGTACAAATTCATACTTGATCATTTTGGCTTAATCCAATTATTTTTTTAGATTCCTGTCATTGACATACAACTCCAACAAATATCCTTCCAAATCCTTTAGAAATAAAATATGTTACCTAATTCTGATATCAATAGAATATGGCCTCATCCAGAGAGCATCAAAATTCCCTCATTTTCCTTTATCAACATGTCTACTATCCCATAACAAGACTAAGTATCCACCACTAAAATCTCTTGCAGTGACCTTCTTGTCAAATATTTTCTTAAGTATTTATTTGAACTTGAGATGTCTTTAGTGGGACTCTCTTCTTTCCTCATCTAATTGCATAATTTGATTGATGCTTGTTTCATGTGGACTAACCTATTCTCCATCTTCAAATTATTGCATAAATTGATATGCTGAAAGTTGTAGGTCCAAAGGTAGAAGGGCATGAACCCCATAAACTAACTGAAAAGGAATTTTTCCAATAGACCTCTTAGTGGTAGCTATGTATGTCCGTAGTGAAAACTTGAGTTGTTCACCCCAATTTTTTCTTGTTTATCTCTAATGTCCTTCTAAAAATATTTAGCAGATTCTTGATACTTGATTCTTCTTGGACATTCCCTTAAGGATTATAATTCAATGCATAAGACAAATTTATTCCATATTATTTGCACATAGGTGCCAATGGTTTAGCTCTGAAGCTCATGGAATTGTAAGCAACTATCATTGAAGGAACTCCAAACATGCAAATTATGTTATTGAGAATAAATTCCATTACTATTTGATGAGTTAATTTTTCGGTGGGAATGAATTCAACCCTTTTGGTAAAGTAGTCACTAGCTACCAATATCCACCTATGAACAACAATTGAAGAGTATGATATCTCACCAATAGAGTCCAATCCCCATTGTTTAAGTGGAGATTCTATTAACACAAGCTGCAAGGGTAAGGAATTAGAGGATTTCAGTCTTCAAAAATAATGTTGACAACTTTCACATCTTCAAATGAACAAGGAAATATCTTTAAACAATGAAGGCCACCAATAACCAACTCTTAAAGTTCTTATGAGCAGTGACTCTACCATCAAAATGACCTCCACATACTCCCCCATGAAATTATGCAATTATTTTAGGGGCTTCTTCTTTAGTAAAGCATCTTAACAAGTATCCCTCTGGATTCTTCCAAGCCATTCCATGATCAGTCAAGACATATTTTGGGAAAGTAGCTTGAGTGTCCTCCTTTGGTTCTTTTCTAAGTGCATAGGACAATTCAATTTTCTCAAATAATAAATTATATGCTTGTACCAAACTGAAGTGATCACCTTTTTATGAGGATTTGGCCCATATTCTTTAACATAGTGTATCTATGCTATCTGTAAATTACTCTCTTCCATCAACCTTGAAAAGCCCAATCCTTGAACCAACTTGGTTGTTTAAATCTCCATGTCATATTCTTGTAATTTTTTGACCTAGTGGCATCTTTTACTTTGCATCTCCATTTCTAAAAAAATGTATTTCACCATTGTATGGGGTACATAAGCTATAAATTTAGAGCTTAGAATGTATGGTCTGATAATTTTAGTGGCTTTCACCAAGGTATACAATTGTTTCTCTATGATGGAGTATTTCAGCTCATCTCCCTACAAGGATTTTCTAAAGAAAGAAATTCTTTTGCAATAACACAGAAGTAATTGTATTTTCAGAGGCAAAAGAGAACATCTAAAATTATTTCTTATAATCAATACTGGTTAACATGGGGGCAATCTTACGTGTATCCTTTATTCCTTTGAATTCCTAAACAACCCCTTCTCCCTACTTAATGACCCAGTCCTTCTTCAATAAACTAGTGATAGGGATAGTAATCTCAAAAAAAATGGAAATGAACCTTCTGAAAAATTTTATCTACCCAAAGAAAGACTGAATGCCATTTTTAGACATAAGAATAAAAACCTTACCAATTTCCTCTATCATTTTAGGATATATCATGACCCCTTCTTATGACACTACGTGCCTCAAAAAATTTTCTTTTTGAACTCCAAATTGACATTTCTTGGGATTTAATGAAATCCTATATTCTCTGCATTTGAGCAACATTTTTTCGAGGTTCCCTAAGTGATCACCCATTTTATTTGAGAAAACAAATATATCATATTGATATACTGTTATGAAATCATTGATTAGACTAGAGAAAGCCACATCCATAGCTCTCTAAAAAGTTTCTCCTACGTTCATTAGTCTAAAAGACATCCTAGCATAGACATATGCTCCCCAAGGGGTAGTAAAATCAATCTTGAACTGTTCTGATTGCTTTACCACCACTTGGTTATATCTAGAAAAACCATCCAATGTAGAAATCGGCTCTGATCCTGTTACCTTCTATAACAAAATTGTCCATATTAGGTAATGAATAGTTATCTTTAATTGATGCCTTGTTTATATTTCTAAAATCCACACAAAGCCTTGTCCCCATTCTTATTTCTGATTGGCACTAAGTTCACTACCTAGGAAGAGTATCTAGTGGGTTGAATTATCCCAACATCTTGTAGTTTAGTTAGCTATTCTTGCATTTTGGTAGCAAGGAGGGGATTTATGGGCCTTTGATTCTATCTAAAGGGATTGGAGTGAGGTTCCAAGCTTATCTAATGATGAAACCTATCTTATCTGTAAGCTTTCAATTCTAAATATGACCATGCCAGACAATCCTAATATTTATTCAATAACTTAGTATAAGCCAATTTTCCCTCTTTATTTGAGCTACACCCCACCAAAACCTTTCTTGGATTTTGAGGAGTTCCCAAGTTGTACTCTTCAATATCCCTAGGTGTAAAAATAGGTTTATTCATATCTCGGTCTACACTATCAAACTTTTATCCCAGGATGACAATTTTTCTAGGAATGACATTTGTATTTGGCTGGATTATATATTTTCCAAAACAAATATCCTTTCCTTCACATATTTCCACCATGGGTTCAAGATCAATGAGCTGATTATTGAACTCATCTTTCCAAGTTAAAAAACCTCTAAATTTGAGTATCATCCTAAAAAAATTCCAATGATGAATGTTATCAGGAATTGAATGTATGAAAAAAACTTCTACTTCATAATGGGGGTAAGGAGATACAACTTCCCTACTATACTAGGATGCCATAACATCTAGCTTATAAGTTGTTGTATTCAGAGCTTTTTCATGATAAATAATATTAAAAGAATATTTTTTTTGATGAAATATCAGACTGCATGCTTATACTATTTCAATCTCTTGTTCTTAGTGGCATAAAACTTTCTAACTTGCTTTACAATCAGTTATGAATCTCCCTTAACGATGATATCCTTTATCTCATGCTTCCATGTAATTTTTAAGCTAAGGAGAAATGACTTCATATTCAACAATTTTATTAGTACGTTCAAACTTCAATTTGAAAGAGAAGTTAGAAGAAACATGATTTGGAGATATTATACCACTACAACTCCATTTCCAATGTTGGAACATGCTCCATCAAACATTATAGTCCAAGGGACATTGATATCTTCCAGGTGTGTGTTAGAATCCATACAATGATCTTCAAAATCTACATTTCCTATGAAGTTGCCCAAATCAGTATCAAAAAACAATACCTCATAAGAGGCATTCATGGGATCCTTAATAAGACGGATCATTTTCTTTTCTCCATGTAATTTGACTAGCTTCCCCTCTAATGGTATATAGGCATATGACATATCCATCTGAACACTACCTTCTACACTGGTAGCCCAATTTCTTGATAGCAACATGCCCCATTTAGCAGGGAAATCAACTATAACCGTATTCATAGTCAAATCCTTTTCAGGATAGGAAGCAAATTGTACTACCAGACCTTTGACATATCCAACAATAGGAAAATCTCTCAAATCCATGACATAGCATCTTCCAAAAGCTAATGTTATCTTGATGTCTAATTCATTTATGACCTCTAAAGGCATTATATTACATGAAGCACTTGAATCAAACATACAATTGTGAAGAAGCCGCCCATTGATAATCAGAGTAGTAAATAAAGGATCCACATCCAATTGGGAATCTACTAAGGATGTGCCTAAATAAACTTTAGGGGGTTCTTCCATACTCTCCTGCTCCTCTATTACTTCAAGTTTAACTATGGTAGGTGGATTCACCACATTATTTGTACTTATTTCTTTGATAACCATATCATCCTTTAGCCCTAAGTATTCAAATCACCTCTTTCTATGCTCAGGAATTATAGTAACTCTATAATAGGGAATGCAAATTTTATCTAAATTAGAATTTGAGCTATATCATATGATGTATATTTGGGTAAGGCTGTATTAGGGGCCAGGGTAACTGATTTTTTTGATGGGATGTTTTCCTTTACTACCTCGTAAAAAACATAAGTAGTTGGATTTGAAGGAATAAAGGGATCTTTTCCTAGTATTGTTTTCTTAGGAGCATCCTTAGAGATATTGGTCAAGAGAGGAATTTTGGGCTTAGAAGTAGGGGCTGGTTCCTTTACCTATCTATTGTGAAGATTATACTCCTCTTGTGCTAAAACAACATTCATTAGTAGTTTTCTATCTTCTTCAGAAGTGATTCCACTATCATAATTTTTTATCATTAAGGCCCTTAAATACTCAAAGTCATGGTTTGGAAGTTTAAATGATTGGGACATGTCTACATCAACATTAACAATAGAAGGAATGGAGGATACCTGATTTATGCAAGCCCAAAAGTCCTCCACATTTCTAGCATACAATAGATCAGTTAAAGTAGTTCTTGACATTAAATCTTTGGGACATTCCATCATGCATATCTCGTCAAAACTAGATTCATAAAAAACATCATCATATTCAACAAGTTTCTCACAAGGGGAATGTGGCAATACAAAATCATCACACCACTTAATGGCATGATAGTCTTCTATTACTGATACCCTTGTTGTTGAAGGATTTGGGAATGCCATATTTTCCCTAAAAGCTTGATGTTTATTTGTTGAAACCCATAAGTTCCTTTTCTTTTTCATCAACCCAGTGCTCTCCTTTTGGATGATTCCCAAATCTATTTTTTCCTTGTTCCTGGTGCTGAGCTTGATGATTTGAAACCAAACATTTCTCTTCTCTAGCAAGCTTATATGATATCTCTTTGACTGCTCCGACCAAAGTCTTAACCACTTCTTCTAAATCAACTTTCGTACTTGCTTGAGGCTTCTCTGTATTAACCAAATTGATACCTTCCCTCTTTGGAGGCTTCTCAACTGCTTTAATATTGTTATCAATTTGGACAACCATAGAGAAATCCTACCTCAAAGTTCTAGGATTCTTATCCCTTAGATAATAAGTTGCGTTTTTGTCAAAGGCATGTGAGTACTTGATCAAGCAAGAATCATCACTAGGCCTTAGATTAATAGGTAAT
Organism: Taxus chinensis; assembly: GCA_019776745.2. Classification (NCBI taxonomy): domain Eukaryota; kingdom Viridiplantae; phylum Streptophyta; class Pinopsida; order Cupressales; family Taxaceae; genus Taxus; species Taxus chinensis. Next base: position 557,531,507 of record CM034152.1, on the reverse strand, counting down.
CTAGTTAAAGTTTTATTAAACCTAGTGTTAAATTCTTGCACACATTCATTTGGATTTTTCTTGATATTCTCAAACTTAGTCAAGAGAAACCTAGGATCAGTTTTATCACCATATTGTAACTTGAAATCATTTTTCATTTCTTTCCAGGAGTTAATTGCATTTTTAGGTAGAAAATTATACCATTATCTGACATCTTCCTCTAAAGTATGTATGAATAACTTGACATACACATCTTCATGCTCTATTTCATAGTCATCCATAATATTTTGAAAAAATATAAGATACCTATCTCCACTTATGACATTATTCCCTTGAAATTTAAACGATATACTTCTAATTTCATGGGGTACTTCATTTGGATAGCCCACCATCCCATGAAACCTTATTGGTTTGTAGGTATTAACCAAAAAAGGATCCCTTAGTGGAGGTTGTTGACATATTATTTGGTGGAGGTGTTTTAGGATTGAAATGGTGGGTAACTAGGGGTCTTTAAGGCTAAGGCGTATGATCCACCAAATATGAATCCTCCAAGGACTCAGTTTCACAAAATACCCTATTCTCAAGAGTTAATAGAGGAGGAAGATGAAGAATATCTTTGTTACTTGTAGATGTTGGATCTTCTTAAAAAAAACATGTAAATATTCTTAAGGGATACTTGATTCAAATATATTCAGGTGTGCTAGAATAGTCTTCCACCAAAGGCTAGTCAAATCCAGTAGTTAGAACAATCTTATCTTTTGACCTTTGATCACCCATTGGTTTCTAGATTTGTTTCCTTCTTGAATTTGTAACTTTCTAGCTCTTGAAAGTAATTTTTTGGTAGGATTAGACTTGAAGAAGGATCTTATTCCTTCCAAATTTGCAAGATTTCATCAAAAAGGAGTAAATGATTTTCAATGGTGTATGCCAAATTGTATTTGAAATACAAAGATTCCATTAAGGCAATGTACCTTAGGTGTATAGATTAAATCAAATAAATCTTGAAATGATAGATTCATAAACTGGAAGAAAAATATTTACAGATATTTGTGAATTTTACCATGCTTTTCCCATTGGAGTCAGATTTAATGGAAAACCTTCTTGCAATGAGAAAAATTTGGACAATACCTTCACAATGGTCTATATTTTCTTGATTTCAGCAAAAATCTATAAAGGAATGTTTTCTAAACCTTGCTTGGTCTTTGAATTTCCCGATAATGATGCCAAAGGGTGTTGTTCCTAAAATTTACACCCCCTAGTGGATTGACAAAAATTATCTCTAAGGAGGGGGGAATTGTTTGGAATGGTGGTAGACTGGGTTGGTATATGTCATTTTGTAACCAGGGATGGGTCTAACAATTTCCTTGGGATAAAGCCTTAGGATGATTGAGGGGCATGTAAAAAGGGGATGGCCTATTCTTGCTACTTTTTTTCCTACCTTAACTAGGGTGAGAGGACCTGCGGGGTAACTTGGATGTAAAGAGGGAGACGAAGTCTTTGTTCCTTTAATTTTTTAAAATGACAAACAAATATGGGTTAAGCATAGCCATGTATACAACACTTTACTCTCACAAGTTGTCACACAAAATTTTGTAAATGCCTACTTTACCAGATATAGGATACTATCGACAATAGAATTTAGTTACTCTTGCATTCTCTTGATAAAATTTGAAGGATAATTTCCATAATATTAAGAGATAAAGTAGAAAAGCAACGAATAGGAGTTGGTAGGATTAATTGTGTAGTTTTTAAAAGAGGGGAGATTATAGGATGACATAATCTTTGCAATAGAGTATTTAACACTTAGAGAAACCTACAATTCTGGAGAAGCACAAAAAATTGGATCAAGAAGTCATAGTTTCTACAAAAGAAGATTTGCATTCATTGATACTCAATATATGCAAAGTTCCAACTCAATCTCTAAAATGCTAGACACAAAGGCTCATGTCTAGTATTCTAATAAATCATTTATTGCTTCTTCCCTCATAGGCCCAAAGATTCACTCAAAGGCTAATTAAAAATCTATATCAGCACAAAATGGTTATGGCAAGGATTTTATAATCAAGTAAAACATTACAGAGGGAATGCTCACAGCACAACATCAAACTTAACAACCAAAGAAAAAATATTAAGGATAGATCTAGTGTATGACAAAGAGAAATAGTAAACACAAGACTGTAGCAGAAAAATATAACTCATGAATTAACCAATTCAACATACAAAACCCAGAAGGTATAATTCAAACTCAAAAGCAGGACATATTTCATTCAGATCTCAAAAAATTATTTAACAAGGGAACATCAAATAAATTCTCTCAAATATTTTCAATGGTTGTACATTGTAACCACCTTGACAAAGAATTTTGGGAAACTGAGATCAATACACATTTCACAAAGGAAACATGCAGTATTTACAATTGAATCTTTAAATATTTTTTTCAGAAGTAGAAAATTTTAAATCCCCTTAATATGAAGACAAGTCCTCATATTTATACAATTTTGAGGTGTTCTTATAATTTGATTTCCCCCCAAAAACTTTGGCGAACCATCCCAAAAGGCGCGAAAAACAAGATCCATTTTTGGAAAACCATCTTGCAACTGTAAAGATACCTTTTTCATTCCTTAATTTGATTCCACTTCTAGTTGCTGACATGGATGTATGCCAGATTTTTAATTTTTTGCTTAATTTATTTTTTTCCTATCCATGTTATCACCATCATTCATGTGCCCCAGTTCACAAACCATCTATTCCCTTATGTTGTTATCTTAACTAGTTTGACACCTGCCCTTTTGGGGAATATGCTTTGGGAAATGGATAATCATTTATACTCCCTCATATTTGATGCTTCCTTTTTGGGAATTATTCACTTCAATAGGAAAACCATATTTTTTGAAGATATCAATCTATTTCCCCTTTTTCCAGACCCGTGCGAGTATTCAAAATTAATTTCACATTCAATCCTGAAATGATACCTCACACAATCTCTCTAAAATTTCATCCTCTTATAAATTCTCATTGTTTCTCATAAAATTGTATCTTCCTTCAAGCATTCTAAGTGAAAAGAGAGTTTGTGTTCATCCTTCTCAAGCAATGGTGGATGTGGAATTAGGAACCATTTTGAAGGAAATTTCTTCAGAGACATTGCACTCAAATTTTCGACCTTTCTGGCCCACATGAAGTTTTTGTGAGGATGTTATTTGAGATTGAAGATTAGGTGGAGACTAATGGACCATTAACACCTCACGTAGTTCAGGTAGCATTGATATGAAGGCTTGTCAAGATGACTCCTTTCTTCTCTATTTTTCAGGTTCTGTATCATCATTTGTTTCATGCGAAGGATCACAAAACTCTTTAATTGCTAAAGAATTTTTGGCTCTGTTGTTGGCCTGCCATTAATAAGAACATTATTGACATATCTCCATTACTTTTTAATGAGGAATTGGCCAAGAAAGAAATTTCAGTTGATGCTTATGTAGTGCATGTGATGATCCTATAGAAGACATATCTTCAATCTCCTGCAGGATAGGCACGATATGGAGAAAAGTAATCACCCATATTGAGAAAGACACATGTGAAATCTTCCTCAGTGAAGGCCTCTAAATTGCCACCACCTTCCTTGAAGAGACATAAACATGGCGCACTCAATCTAACATGTGCAAGCCAACCAATTTCTATGTGATAAAGTTGAATTTTCCCCTGTGGCACTAGATGATGTTCCTAGGTCATCTTCAACCTCAAAATCTGCTACCTAGAAGGGTACTAAGGCCTACCTTAAAGGTGGGTCTAACCTTCTTGAATGGGTCTCCTCTTATGGAGAAAATTGGAATTGATCAAAATATTGGAAGGTCCCAAGGAAAGTATTATATAACTCTTGGAAACAGACATGTCTTGTGACCTTGTAGGGGATATCCAATATGTTTATAGGGCTCAAGACTGCAAAGAATTTGAGTTTAGGAAGAATAAGCTACTGAAATTAGGATTCCCTCCTTTGCAAAGGAATTTGTAACCATCAATTGAAACTGTATACCTCTTTTGACAAGAACCTCCCTTTTTGTATATGTATACTATAAGTTATGTGAATTTCAAGGGCCGGGGCCCATATAGAATCCCCATTTTGTTCCTAGTATATTACATATTCTTCTCTTTATTTCATTTGTTAACTCAACAATTAATTTTCATAACTGAATTTACCTTTACATAAAATAACAATTATCTCTAAATTCATATTGTATGATTTGGATACCCGTGGTAAAGGTATTGATGAAAGATGTTCCTTTTTCTGAGTGTCCCGTGGCTTTCAGAATCCATAGAGTGCTGACCCTTGTGATAAATCATCTTGTAGACCTTTTTACCTGTGGATTTTTTAGTGTCTCACGTATTTTTTGTTTTGAATCTATGGATCATTGACTTCCTTGACAAACCCGCAGAACACTAAACCAGTGTGTTGCGGTTTGTGTTATATAATCACATTACCTTATCTCTTACAAACCAGTCCTTTGTGGCATCCTCTCTTCTTTCCATTTTGCATGGCAAAGTCAATTCAAATGATTATTAATCATCCTAGAATTCCACCTTGATTATGATATGATCTTTTACCCTTTCATAGTTTGGAACAACCTGCGGAACATTAAGTTCACCATTCTGTGGAATATCCAGTTAATGTATTGCAACTTCCTTAGAATTGGATAAACATGTCCATCCTTTAATTTTTTGAATTTCATGGGAAGGGATGGTCATGGAGATTAAAAAATCTCTAGTGAAAAGTAAATGCAAATTTGGGTCCTTATATGGTACGAGGTACTTTTTGGAAAACTCAAACATTAGGTGGGGCTCAAAATGAGCACCAACATGATCTTTGGTGGTGAAATCTTTAGGATATGAAATGGAACTAGATTCTTTGATATGTTGAATGATTTTCTCAAGTTTCTTGGGATGAGTTCTCAAGCACTCATATTAAGAAATTTGGACTTTGGATTTTTTGAAATGGTCAATGATATCAAAAGATGAGGAAGTGGTAGGAACATTAGGGGTTGAGGCAGCCTTGACATGGATGTTATTGGGATCAACATAAATTGATTTTTCAAAGGAAGTTGAATGACACTTACTTGAAGAGGCAGATTATTCTTGGTTTGTGTAGTCTCATGTTTCTTCTCAGCTGACCCTACTGAAATGGACTTCGATGATCCTCCTTTCAAGATTATTTTTCTCAGAGTCACCATTTGAGATTTCAATTTCTTATCTTTGGTAACAAAAGAAGAGCCTTATTTCTCTTTTTTTGATCAAGTGAATACCACATATGATTAAATTTCTACGGATTCTTAAAAATAATTATCAAGCGTGCATTCACAAAAATTCATCCGAGCACATTCTTTTTCTCCTTCATTTTCAACGCCTGATTCAAAATTTTCTTCTTCTTCATCTTCATTGATCTCACATATTGCATTGACTAGAAGATAGCTCTAAGGAAATCCTTTGGGTTGCTCTTGCAATATGGTTCATGTTCTAGTTTGGATGAGGTTGCACGTTGAGAAACTTATTTCTTCAAAATTGTCAAGTCATTTTCTGACCTTAGTAAAAATTGATCAACATTCTCATCTTTAGAACCTTGGGATTTATATTTCATCGATGAATTCTTAATATTACCAGAAAATAGGAGGTTATATTATACCTCAACCATAATTTATTGAGCTTAATCTAAATCTCTTGGTAACTCTCCACAATATGAAGCTTACTTCAGGCATCTGAGCATTCAAAAATAACATCTTTAGATTATCTACAATGGGAAGAGCAATGATGAAAATCTTGTTGATCAATTGTTAAATTTTTACAAAAGTTTCTCAATTGTGGCTCTTTCTTCATTTGAGTAAGTTGATAAAGGAGGTCATGGGAATATTTGGCAATCTTGAATATCTATTAAAATTTTCTTTTTTAAACCATTCCAATCACTAATTGAGCATAAAGGAAAATAGTAGAACTAGTTTTGCCGCGACATATTGAAATGATTCCACGAAAAACATCATTGAAAAATATTCATGTTGCACCCCAAGGATGCCAAAGACTATGATGAAGGTTATGATATGATCATCAGGACATTACTTGCCATCTCTATAGAATTTTGGAAAATTATTTCTTGATCCTTATGGAAGTTCATGGAGTGGTGGAGCCAAATCTAATGAGACAAGAGTTTTTCCCCCATGACACAAGTGCTTGTTCTTCAATTTCTTCATCTTCTTGTTTTTCTTCTCTTTCTCCTTTAGTAGCAATGAGGACTCAAGGTTCAACAATTGGTTCTTCGGTAAAAACCTTCAAGAGTATTTTTAGAGATTTTTATTCTTACTGACACTTCAGGAAGTCTAAAATCAGCTTTTCATTATTCCTCGAATGCAGGGTTGACAAAAACACCTGCATGATAATCCTAAGTGTACCTTCTTTCTACCATATTTTCTCAAGTGCTTAGGAAGGAAGGAAACTTGAAAAGTGAAGATTTCTCATAAAGATTGCAAAGAGGATTTTGATTGTTTAAATGTTATTTTTTGTATTTTTTTCAATTTTGGTATTTTTTTTTGTATTTTTTAGAGACCTTTACGGGTGCATAAGGGAATATCTCTCCCAAGTAGAGTCACCAAAAATTGTTTGTGAAATAATTTTCCGTATGAAAAATTAGGTGTTTCCACCAACACTCATGGGGTTACACACCTCCTTGTGTATGGGGAGGATCAAATTATTGAGTGTTAACTATCTAATCCTATATTAATGTTTTGGGGTGGCCAAATAGTCTAGGGATCACACTAGAAAACACTTCACTGAACTTGTTGAAAATGCTTGTACGGGGTAAAAGAGAGGAATTTGTAGCGATGAGGGGTGAAGGAGAGAAATTGGGAAAAGGAAGGTTATTGTTGTGAGTAGGAAATTTTAGAGTTCACACCCAATAACCAGAGTAGTTCAACATTTAATTAGAGGAAAGAAACAATGAAGCATCTAGTGAGACTAAAAACCTAGAAACACAGTTCTTTAGATTCATTCATCAAGGATTCAAAGTTCCTTCTTGATCACTATTCTTGCAAAGTGTAGAAAAAAGAGAAATAGAAGAACACATGAAAATATAAATGGAAGAAATGTAGCTTTTATTTCTTTTGTTGGTGATACAAAGTCTCAACATACAAACCATAATCCACAATTTCTACTAAAGTAGAAATTCTCAAAATCTAGGATCTTTTGGAATGGAGAATCCATTCAAATTTATAGTCATTATGAATTACCTCCTTCACCTACCTCATATGACTCTTCATGTTCCTATTCAACATCGTGAATTTTACAATTGCCCCTAGAAAGAGAAAAATTAAGTATCTCTCTCTTATAATTTTGAGAGAATAATTTTCTAAATTACAAATATTGCCACTTATGTAAATAGGAAAAAAAAACCATGATTGCGTAGAATGAAGAATTAGAAGAAATGGAGAGAAGAGGGGAAGGGAAGTGGATTGGATGATCTCTTAAAGAAGCTCCATCATATGTAGAACATGATGATCTCACTTTCCTCCCATTTCTAGATTCACGAAAAGTTTGAGATATTGAATGAGTGTTTAGAAATAATGTCATTAGACCTTCTTGAGATGAACATAGAAATCACTCATGAGGATGCATTCTTGATCTCACAATGAGAGTGAGGATCACTCTATTTCTCTTTAGGATTTCACAATTGTCCTTCATGATGCTCAAAACCTCTTGATACTCGAATCCCTATCTTGCACACTATACTACAAGATTGCAAAATTTTCCTTTACTGATATGAGATATGTGAGATATTTCTTATCTCACTCCTAGCTCACTTTTTCTTGGCTAGCTCAATCAAATCAACTCACTTCAACTCAACTAGCTCACTGGCTCACCCAGCTCACCTAGCTCAAATCACTCAGATCACTAAGATATGATGATGGATTGAACTTAACTACTAAGATGTGATTACCTCTTATATTTATTTTCAACGAATCCTTAACTCTTTTTTGAATCTCTTCTTAGTACACAATGTCCTTGGGTTTTACCTGCTGCATCATGTGGTGTTTTGCCTTCTAGATACAATTGAGTTCAAGATGATGATTTGGGACCTCCTAGAAGAGTGAAATTTTGTGTTTGAGAAATGAAACAATATTACAACCCTATGGGGATTCCAAAAATTTGAAAGATGAGATAAATTGAAGCCAATCTACAACTTTTCTACATCTAAAATAGAGACTTTATATTTTTAGCAAGTAAAACCAAGACCTGTTATTTTGGGACATATCACATATTTTTTGAAAAACATGATCCTCTAGACTTATATAATATGTAATTATCCTTTGTTTATGATGCATTGATATTTTTAGTGGAGTTTTTATTTTTAGCACAGTTACCTTTTCCAAACATGTTATTTTGGGAAAATTGCCAATTTTTCCCTTCCTTCCATTTTGCATCGTTTATGACTATTCCAAATGATCCAAACTTGCAACTTGAGGTACTTAATATTTTTAGAATGTGGATGGGCATACTTAGAATATTCTATTTTTATTAAGTGAACATTCTAGTCTCATTTTTCATCGGAAACATATTTTTGAGATTTAGCTCCTTTTAACGACCTCATGCTCTAGTTTTTCACAATGTTTCGCCCACAAGAACTCTTAGAAATTGAAAAATTAGTTTTTCAGAGGTAGTGTTTCTAGGCATAAATCTATAATTTTATCCTATAATTGAGTATCTGATCTTTCTTTGTCATAGATATGATCTAGAGAATAAATTTTAACTCAAACCCTTGGTATGATTGATTTCCTTGTTCACCCGAGGCATTAAGAAAATCTTCATTATTACAATGGAGGATGCTCTGGAAGAATTTTAATAGAGTTACTGATGAATTTTTAATGTTTTTAGATCTTTAATATATTTATTCATGGCTTCCAGGTTCAAACTAGTGAAGAAACAGAGGTATGCAAAAGTTGTTTCATATTTTTTAGCTTGTCGGCAATGTTTTTTGAGTGCACCTATGAGTAGCAACAATTATTCAAAAATTTGAGTTTTCAACCATCTTGGTATGGGGAAAATTTTTATTTTCCCCACTATCCCCATGGGACAAGGACAAGGGGGTAGACAAATGCACCTCATTCTTGACCTGCCATGTGTCATAGTATGATTAGGTGAGAGGGGAATGAGGTAAAATAATCCATTAAGCACCAAGGGTTGAGATGGGTCATATAGAAGACCATACTAGGGAAAAGAGAGGGGAAATTTTTATTTTCCCCTATATAACCATGGGATAGGGACAATAGGTACATAAAATGTACCGTACCCTAGTGATGACAAGTGGCATAGTCTGATTCAGTGAGGAGGTGAGGGGAAAAACATGTTTTTAGCACGATGGAGCTCATCTTTGGTTATATGAAGAACCATGGAAGGGGAAAGAGGGGAGAAAATTTTCTTATCCCCTTTATACTCAAGGGATAGGGATGATAAAATTCACCCCTCACCTGGTTGTGAGAAGTGCCATAACGTGATTTGGTGAGGAGGAAGTGAGGATAGGGCTAGAAAGAGGTAGCGATAACACTCTAGGGGATAGTTTGAGGTCATATGAAGTTAAAAGAGGAAAAAATGGAGTTTGGTGAATTTTATTGATCCAGAGGATCCTCACAGAGAAACACCGATCTAATATCTTCTCAGAAATTTTAAGCAATCATTTTTAAAAGCGTGGGGAAAAATTATACAACTCCGACGACATCTTGTTTGCAGGAAACGGAGCTCGTTTGCAAAAGTTATAGCCAATCACAAAAATGAAATTTTTGGGCAATTGGCGAAATTTGGAGTTTTGTGCAGGTTGGACGTGTGCACGCTCGCTAAGTGTTTCGATCATATTACCTAGGACACGCTGGATGAATTGTGTGATGTAATAAAAAAAATGGGTTTTGGAACGCCGGTCTTGGACACTCATTCTCGGACAAATGGACCCCCCACTATTTACTGGCTGGGGGATGACCCTCAAGACCAGGTTCGACACACTCGATTATGGAGGGGTGCCTTGGCCTCCTTCTCATTTAATCATTAAACCAACTTGTGTATATAAACCTCTATATTTCCTTTTGTGCCATGCATGTGGGACATTGGGCATGTCATTATTTAAATTACCCATGCCTAATTACCTATTTGCAATTTTCCATGCATATTTCTCAAACTATTCAATGCATTACCTATATTCCATGTTCCACGCATATTGTAAACTGTCCACTGTACCATGCACATAGGATGGGATTGTTGGCGCCTAAAATTAAACAATGCACCATCCCCAATGCAATGTGTCCCAAGTAAAGCGCCCTCCACATAGGCTTAGGCGGCTCTTAAGCCACTCAAAAGTAACATGCGCCCACCTACCATATAAAGCCTTGACCAAGTTTACATGCGCCAAATGTGGGATAATGATCCCAAAGGATATGACCAAAAAGCAAGGGAGGAGAATGGAACTTGAGTGGGCCAAGTAAAATGATAAGTGCCTAGCCGGCATGCTAGGAGGTGTAGAAACAATATAAAAGGGGTGATATTCTATTTGTATACCATTCGGGGACTGTGTAGTAATATTGTAATGCTCATATCTTGAGCTAGGAGTGGAGTTTGAAGGAGATGTAAAAAGAAACCCCTGTTATTTTTGACAGAGGAAGACTGTGAGAAGGTTAGAATTTTGTAGAATTATTTGTAAAGAATTATTTTCAAGATTTTAATAGATCGGAGTCCCATTCAACCGGACCCAGAGACGTAGGCCTCAAGCGTCGAACTCCGTTATCAATGCTTGCGTCACATTGCTGGTGAATCCTCTTCATTTCTTTCAATATTTGCACAGTAATTGTAGTTTTTATTATTTTATTAAAAATAAAAAAATAAATAATGCACAATTTTTACATCAAAAATCAATACAAAGCAAAAAAAATGTGTGTGCACAATTGCTAGTTAAAGAGGTAGTTTAACACTCTAGGGGATAGTTTGAGGTCATATGAAGTTAAAAGAGGAAAAAATGGAGTTTGGTGTTTTATTGTCTCCTATATACCAAATGGATAGGTACAAGAGGGACAAAGAAATACACCATGCACGTGGAGGTGAATAATTGACTAAGTACCATAAACAAGCCTCACAAGAGAGAGACTTGTTGGCGACATTTTAGGAGCATCATGAAGAATTTTTTGATGAACCCATATATTATTTTGACTCCTAAGATAATTATGAAGAAAATGGGATGTTTCTAAACTTCCAATTCTTCTTAAGACTACATTAAAATGCTCATTTTTTCTCAAGATAGGAGGGTGTGCTTGCCAAAAATGAGCTTCCCTGAGAAACACCTATATATTGTGAATGATTTGAAAATTTCAGCATGTAGATAATTATTCAATATTTATAATGAGGATTTTTTTTCCCTTCAAATCACTACAAAACTCCCGAAATCCTTTATTGAAGCTCAAGTACCATTTTCAACCGCTAGCTCCCTAACCCTAAAAAACTTGATGTTTCTCAACTTGTTCCAAAACCTCCAAATATTTCAAAAAAATTATTAAATCAGTTGCAACATGATCATAGCTCTTTAATACCATATTTTTATGAGTTTTATCCTTTTTTTCCATCCTGGAGGATGAGCACCAACCTTAGATGGCCAGAATTAGCCTTTTTAGGCCTGTTGAGAAACTAGCCGTTGGAAACACTTCACCAGATGAAATTGTTAATCTTGTCACATCATTCCAAACACATGGAATTTATTTTTTATCATCTTGGAGGTACCTATAAGATAAAATTGAACATGAATCAACTGAAAAATGCACCAGGAGAAGGTTTAGGGAAGATTCGGGAGTAAAATTTTCAATTTGGGTCTAGTTTTCATGCTTGAAAATTTAAGTTTTCATGTTGCACATTTGCATGACAACAAAATGTAACAATATTTTAATGATCCAATTATAAATTATGTCTTACACTATGAGACCTTGGTTGCAAATATGAGAAATATTCTTGTAGATAATGAGCTTCAATATCTATTTACTCATGGTATCATATCCCCCTTAGAAGAATCTATCATGTTTGAATTTTTTTGATCTTTTAATGAGCTATGTCACACTTTTAAAGAAACCTAAGATCCTACCATTAAAAAAACTTAAGAATGGGTCTACCTCACCTAAGACACCTATATATAAGTTTCAAGAAAAATCTAAGTATGAATTAAAACTTAATAATTACAAAAGTGAAGCTAAAACCATTGATAATGTCATATCTCAACCTAAAAAGATTGAGTTTCAAGCTCCTCATAAAAGGTGATTTACATGGTTACCTTCCTCACCATATATGATATTATAAAATTTTCTTGAGCTCCCTCCTCATAATAATGTTGATATGATAAATCCCCAAGCTAAAACCCTTTGACTATAATACCTATAGTGATTCCCATAGATGTATTAGGAACTCTACTAACAAATATTTCAAGCTTTGGAATTTCATTCAACAATTGATCAATACCAATGTTATCAAATTTAATTATATTCCTAAGAAATGTAAGCCTTCTTTCAATGAAAATATAAGCTTAAAATACTCAATAAAATACTTCATAATCATCACACTTTTGAATCTAAGAAAATCACATAGGTGCATCATACATATAAGGAATAACCTCCCTTGCCTTCCTATGAGCATACACTTTATTTTATCATTAGTAAAGTAACCTCTTATTTTCCTCCTAAGCTTCCCATTTGTTAGAGTAATTATTATTTACATTACTCAATAATATATGTAAAAATCATTTTAGGGAGTTGAGGAATTATTTATAGTTACGGGTTTGTTAGTTTATTGTTGAAACCAAATTATAAAATTTAGTTTCTTGAACATGGTTTGTAAAAGCCTATTTAATAGGCACTTTTTAATGAATGATTAGATGAAATTTGTAGAAACAATTATGTATGAAGTTTTTTTCCATATAATAAATGATTTTATGATAGTTTAATCATTGTGGTAATGGATCTGTTGGAGAGATCCTTGGCTCCATAATGCTCACAATTCTGTCATGGTATCAGAGCAAATCCAACAACCATTACTCAGACATAGGCTCGGGTTTCTGCAGAATTTGATCCATGAAGAGTTTCTTAGTGATGGCATGTTTTTTTTGGCTATGCATTTTTTAACGGGACATGGTGATTTGGTTTGGGCTCCTTGTGTCGCTCCCTTCTGTCACTTGTTCTCTTCTGCACACTTGGAGGCAGTTTCATTCATTGCCTTGGACTATTGACTAGGCACCCTTTCTTCCGGGGTGCTGGGCGTGGTATTTTATAATTTTTTTTGGCATATTGTTTGGGAATGTTCTTACTACACCTCTGACATCTCATTTTTGGTGCCTAGGTTTTCCTTTTGTAACCTATTTTATTGGCCACGACCTGCTACCTTATGTAACCTCTTTTGGACACCATTCTTCACACGTCCTCTCCCTCCTGGTGCCTTTTACACAGCCCTGTGAGTTTTTTTTTTGCAAAATGAATGGTCATTTTTTGATTGGATGATTTTAATTATTTACAAAATACTATGGTTTCTAAAAAAAAGAAAATAATTCTATAGTTTCACCTAAATAATTATTTTTGGGGGCAATAATCCTATTTTGGATTAAATTAATATATTTTTAGAGGGCTATTTATAAATGGAAGATATTATTAGAATCTACATCTTCTCTTGATTCCAATGAGTGGTCACACAACCACCTTGGCTCTGATTAGTCTAATTTTTTAAGTGGTGGGTCCTTTTACATTAAATTTGGCCTATTTTATGGGAATTTGAAAGCTTAATAGCTTTTGCATGGTAACTCGAAATCAAGTGCCATTTTTTGCAAAAGTGCATGAGTTTTCAACCTTGTTCTGTTGATTCAATTTTTATTACCATATGAGGAGTTCCATTTTTTGCTCATTTGGGAGGGACCCTGTAGTGTGAGAACATTGTTTTTTGGCATAAAGTATATTTTGGTCACTGATTTTAGATGGCACAATCCTTCTTCACGATGGAAACATATTCAATACTAATGATGGATCAAAGATATTTTGAGCCTCTAAATGCAACAAACTACCACATCTGGAAACCAAAAATGCAACAGTTATTACAATCCAGAGGACTATGGAGAGTTTTTCACGATAATGTGTCAACATTTACATCAGAAAAGGATAAATATTATTATGGTTGCAATAAAGATGAAGCTCTTGAATTAATTGGATTGAATGTATCTAAAATCCTACAATTCTATATTGTCAGTGCCAAGAATCCAAAAGAGGCATGGGACAAATTTGATGATATGTTTGGTAAAATCAATGAATTTAAAATACCGCAGTTAGATGTTGAGTTAACTTCAATGTCTCCATCAAACTTCCCATCAATTGAATATTTATTGACAAAATTTAAGTTGATCAGATCTCATTTAATAGTAGGTGGGAAATAAAAAAAGGATAACGAATGCATTTTCTTGATTCTATCAAAATTAAAAGGGCCTTATGGTATTTTTTCTTCTACTTTCTATTCTACAATGGATGCCCTAGGAGACGAGTTTAAAATGCCATCATTTGAGATGTTCTGTGAAAGGTTAACTCATGAGAAAACAAAAATTACAAAATCTTGATGCCTTATCAAGCTCAAGCCATGCTTTAGTTGCTAATAACTTCAAAGGAAAGTCTTCACCACCTCTTAAGGGACCTCCAGGAAAGTCATCTCAATCTCCCAGGATCACTAAAAAGAAGAAAATATATGGCCCATGTAATTTTTGTAGTGGTCCAAATCATGATGAGAATAGATGCTTTAAGAAAATGGAAGCTTTGGAGGTAGCATTGAAGCAACATCGGATCACTATGTCATCTTCTTCCACTCATTCCAAAAGAAAAGGCAAGGCACTTTAAGCTTGGGTCACTCCTGCATCAGATGATGAATTGGATTTTGGTTCTGGAGCTCCTCTTTAAAAGTACCACACATAAATCCTCTTGCCACTTTAGCTCTCTTTTGTTTTGAGATTTGGGTTCTTGGAAGTGTTTTCTTAGGAACTACTCTCATGTTCTTTAGATGGAATCTTGTATAGATTGATTGCATTCTAGTTTTATGCATCGTTTGGTGTGTTTTTTATGGGATTATTTTGTAATCGCACTGAGTTATAAAGTTCCATAGAGGGTTTTCTACTTTAGGTTTGTTTACCTTCATGTGTTTGCTCTAATTCTTTGAGCACTATTTCACTATTTCAATTGTTGGATTACTCCATCACCACCAAATCCATCTTTTTGAGCGTTTTTTGTATCTATTTTTTCAGACTTGTTTTTTGGTAGGTGAAAGTATCCTTTAACATGTTTTTGAGGTTTCCCTACTTCTAAAGAGCAGTTATTCTGGTGAATTCCAATGTCATCTTGTCCTTGTTCAAGAAGTTGGTTTCTCCACTTATACAGATTCTTTGAAATCACTCCACCCATTTCAGCATTATGGGAGGGTATGTGCATATACTGCTTTAGGTGTCATGCTACTGCTTCAAGTGTCATGCTTATTGTTAGTTCTTGGTGCACCACATCTTCTATTTGAAGTAATTTATTCTAGTAGATTTTGATTATGTTTTTCTAAATATTTGTATGAGTACCTTATCAAGCTAGTAGCCAGGACTCATATTTTTTTTAGTCATTTTCTCCCTAATATTCATTTAAGGGAGGGTGTTAGAGTAATTATTATTTACATTAGTAAATAATATCCATAAACTAATTTTAGGGAGTTGAGGAATTAGTTAATAGTTACAAGTTTGTTAGTGTATTGTTGAAACCAAATTATTAAATTTAGTTTCATGAATAAAATTAATTCAAACAATTTTTTTTTGAACATGGTTTGTAAAAGCCTATTTAATAGGCAATTTTTAATGAATGGTTAGATGAAATTTGCAAAAATAATTCTGCATGACGTTTTCTTCTTGAAAATAAATGATTTTACGTTAGTTTAATCATTGTGTTAATGGATATACTAGAGAGATCCTTGGCTCCATAATGCTCACAATTCTTTCACCATTACATTGCATGATGATGACATACTTTAAGATGATGTTAGTTCTCATGCACTTTTTATTCGATGTTTTGTTAATTGAAAACCTATTCATGATGTATTTTTTAATAGAGGTTATAATCACAACATGTGCACTCTCACAAGTGCTTATTTATTTGGCATATACTAAGAAACATATTTGATTCAATGCACCAAATCCTAATCACTGTATTGAAAACATGTTTCTCCCTCTTACAGTGGGATCCACTACTACGACCACATCTTTTTTTATTGATACTCTTGGGTAATGTGACATGATTTTATGATTCCTTTGGTTTCATAATTTAGATATATTCCTATTTATACCCTAATTATATTTATCAATGAAACCTAATTTATTCTAATTTAAATTAGAATATTCTAATTTAAATGATGTAAATGTTAGCAAAAAGTGGATATTCTAATTTAAATTAAATTCCAACATTAATTGATATAATAAGAATAATGATTTTATACTAGAAAATGATATGTTAAACAAGATATGAACTTGAAAATACAAAGCAATGAGCACACTTAGATGATTAAGGGTGATTTTATAAAGTTTTGATAAGATGAACTGTAAGAACATGGATATTTGGACTGGAACAAGCTTCATTCTAGAGAATTTCACTGAAAAATAGAATGCGGTAGGACCATACCAAACTTTCATGACCATACCATATGGTTATGCACCTTTTGTATGGCATTGGACCTACTCAAATCTAGGATATATAACATCTACACACTTTGGGTTATCTAAAATCCTCTATCATTATAAAACCCTAGTTTCTAATCGTCAAGTGAAGCTCTCTGAATGTTTTGATAATCATCTCAAACCCTATCCATGGATGAGAAGTCCTGTAAAATAAACATTAGTTTGGTTGTGGGCACCTCCATGCACTATCAATGTTAGAACTACTTATAAGAGGCCTCCAACTGCACGTCATTCTCTACCTAGTATGTGATATCCAAATGAATAAAAATAGATTCAAAATACTTGAGTTTAGTTTTTCTCTTACTAAGATACTTGGGGAATGGATCTTTGAGTTCTTTTAGATGAGGGATATTTTTTCCTAACCTCATAAGAAGATTTAAACACGAGGATAATTTTTTCCCTAATGACTATAGATGTGTTACTGTGATATTTAGGGAGCTTTGGGTGCCTTTTGCAAGTGTTGGAAGTGGGTGTATAAATACAGTGCCATAGGATTTTTAGGTTAGCAAATGATGTAATGTTCACTTTCTTACATAGGTTCTATTGGTGATTTATCTATGAAAGGATGGACCAGGGAGATTAGAAGACCCAAAAGAAGATAGAAATTTAAAAGAAAAGTTGTAGGACATGTCTGTCTAACACCGTATAATTCAATTCAGAAAAGATTTACTATCTTGGCCAATATATACGGGCCTTCCCATTGAAGAAATACATGTAACCTAAAGTTTTGAAGTTATTTGTTGATGTTTGTCCATATATTTTATGTATTGAACTCTCAGAATTTGACAATGTGTCATCTTGTAAGGAAAAATAAGGTATACAAGAGACCTTGGAATGTGCTAAGTAGGAATGAGAAAGTTGTATTTATCTTAGGAAGAATGTATTATCAAAATTAGCAGTGTCAAAGAGCGAATTTCCAAATTTGAGTGTCTACATTTCCCCCCATTAAGTATGAAATGAAAATTACGTGCTTAAAGTAAAATATTCCTAAGGGTTTAGTCTTTACTTGAATGTTTGTTTTGTAGAATCTTGTTGTGCATTATGTGGGAATGCTTCGTGATGAAATATACAACACAAAGTATAGTCAATGCTCATGATAAAGAATTAAAATTTAACTCAATATGTAAAGTATAACATGAAATATTTTCATTTACATAGGAATGAAATGAAAAATATGTAAATAAGGAAAAAATACACTTGTTTTTTGTGGAGGGATAAATTCATGTGCTTTATTTATGCTTGAATATTTTAACATCATTGAATTTGTTGACTTTTTTCTAACAATTGGGGGTGATCAATCCCCAATTGTGCCCAGGTGAAATAGGAATGTTAGGTGCATGTAACCCAACATGGAATGCCAAAGAGAAAATAAGAATAATGAAGTGTTGAAACACACCTCTTATGAAGAATACCATGTATCAAAGTTATTTGATAACTTTTATATCTTCCCATTTAAGTGTAAGAGAAAAAGAAAATTTTACCTACGAAGAACTTAGTTACTTTGATACCTTCTATAATTCCATGGACTAAACCACCGCAGATGGATCTAGGAGCAATTTTGTAAATTAGGACACATAATAGAAAAGATAATGGATGTCAGCATGTCCTTCCCATGTGTCACACAACTAAATAGAAAATGAAATGTTGGTGGAGAAAGGCGACTCATGCCCCCAAGATCTTTGAAATTGTAATGGAATGTGAATGTCATGACGAAGGAGTAAAGTACTTCATACACCTTGTACTATTTTTAACCGAGTGAACTGAGTCTAAAAATGTTCCAAAAACATAAATTTGTAGTTGGAAATCTAAAACTAAAAAGAAAGTGTATTGCCCATAAATTCCTGACCCAAAAATAATCATCACACCATCCCATTTTGTACATAAAATTTGGGATTTTTTAAAAATGTTAATTAATAACTAAAATGATTAAGCCATTCACATTCCAAAATAGCCAACTTCACTAAGGTTGTAATTTTTCTACAGAGGGAGACTAAAACTTAGGAATTATTTTATCAAATTAAGTATTTATATAAAATATCAATTTTCCATTTCAGAGTGATAGCAAATGAAGTAGGTAGCCGTTTTAATTTTCATAAGTAACCACATTTTTGTTGAGGGATAACTATCCCCACCAAGGTGTTTACATAAAATAATCCAGGAAATTAATAATGCAAGGAAAGGGAATATAAATTTATTTACCATTACCCCAAGTTTATAGGATTAAGTTCGGAGTATGCTCATGATCGTAGAGTTATATTGCATTAATAACAAGTAGCTTGTGAACAAGGAAAAAGTTTTCAAAAGCTATGAAATTGGGTAAGAACACTTAAGAAATCCCAAATATTTAAATAAACAAATCAATGTACCATCATGATAAGAATAAGTAAGGATTCATTACTTTGCATGCATTAATCTTGAAGTAAACAAGCAATCCTAACATGTTTAGTTATCCTCTATTCTTGAAAGCTTTGTAAATGAACCTAATAAAGATCATAAGCAATCAGTTTGTGATTATGAGAATGTGAGCTCACCATTAATGGATAAAAAACCGCATGGTTCTTCCCATTTACTCAAAGCTTGAGTGTATACTGCAATAGCAAAAAAAATAGCTCAATAAACAAATGAAAAAAATCTCTTAATCCTAAAAAATGCTATAGTTTATGTTAGAAAGGAGGAAGTGTTATTAGGAATGGTCTAGGGATAGTGGGGTATTTATAGGTTTCCAATCCCAGAAATGAAATGATTTAGGTGTATGTGGGACAAATGAGTAAGTCAAAAAGTAGTTTTAGTGAGTCAAAGTAAGATTCTACTAGGCTTAGAAGAGGTTAAACATGCCTTAGGCTAGTTAATCTAGGTTTAATCTAATTAATCCTGATTAGTGAGGAATTTGGGATTCTGAGAGAGTTGTGAGAGGAATACTCAATCCAATGAAATGGATTGATAACCTAGGGAGCTAGTAGAAGCGGTTTAGAAGGATATTAAAAGGGGATTCTTCTAATAAGAGGCTATATTATCCTAGTTAGTCGATTATAAGAGGAATACGACCAAAAGGATGTCGTAAAAGAAGAGTTAGATAGGCCTAATTGCCCAGGTGTCATCAATATATCAGGAGGAGGATAATTAGTATAATATTAAGAATAGTAGTGCTTTGATCAAAACACAGGTGTCTAACTTTTCCCCTCTTTTGGGTGGCATAAGCTGCACCACTTCAAAGAAATTAGGCAATCATAAATGACTACATAATTTTTGAAGGAGTGGAAGAAAAACTAGTTGAGTGAAGGATGCCCCCTCGAGTGTCGATAGGGCGATGAAAGAGGTCGATCGAGGATTGAAAAGAAGAGGTGGAGGAAATAGATGAATGGGAAGGGTTAGGATGATTCAACGTATAAATAGAAGAATAAAGAAGAAAGAAGAAAATAATAAGTAAAAAATATTGAGCTATCAGTGATGTTGTATTGCATAAAACAATATTTATTACATCATATTGTTAAGAATCTTCATCATCAACCCTTATTAAAACTATAAGCATACAACAAAGGTGTAAAATGACATGAAAAGCCAAGATAAAAACAAATTTCCATTGCTAAAACTAATAACTCCATACAACATACAAAATTTAATGCAATATAAGAAGTAAACAAGCTTACCTAATAGGGAAATAAGTGCAAACACACACACTCAAACCAACAACGTTTAAGATAGTTGCACAAATATTTTGTTATCAAGTTGTAGTCCCAGTTGTTTGTGATAAATGAAAAGGGTTGGAAATGATTCCCCTGATAAAATTGTACATGTAGGGAGAAGGATGGAGGATACTTGGGTTCTATCAAAAAGTAGTGTGCATGACGAAACACTACTAGGCAACTCGTTGTGCCCTAAAGTACATACGAAGTAAGTAGCTAAGATTTTGTAAATGATTTTAGATTCAAATGATCTGTGATTCTTTGTTTCAAAACATGTGAAAATACCATCAAGATATGATATGAGTGTCATGTGTGAGACATAGATTTCAATTGCATATGAGTTGTTTACCATTTTTTGTTGATTCTTAATTTTTTTACATTTTGTTGGATTTTGAATGATTTTATGATTTTTGTAATTTTTGAAAATTTTAATCCATCAAAAGCATTTAGAACATTGAATATCACCCAAAAGCATGTGGAATTCCCCATGGAGAATTAATGTGCTTCAAGTAGCAAGAACGTGCCCCGACAAGAAGAAAATGGGTTAAAAATGATTATTTAAGAAAAATAATCATCACGATAGTGAAATAGAAGAAGAATGAATGAGAACCGTGCCTGGAAACAATAGAAATGCCTTATTGAGAATAAATGAGTGCTAGGTGACAAATAATGCCCTAGCGTAGTTAAAAATAGTCAAGAATAATTTTATAATAAAAATAATTATCACAGTGGTAGAAAAAGGGGTTAGAATGACTCTGGCAGCCAAATTAAGTGTTTTGTCCATCACAGTGGGTGTGAGGGAATCAAGAAGGATCAAAGTAACCCTTTATATCCCTCCCCCAGGGGGGGTAAATCTTCACAGTTAGTTCATTTGTTATGGAGATCTTGTGAATTTTCACCGCAAGTGACTTGTGAGCCACGAGAGAGATGATGAGAGTTCAGAGGTAGATCAGATGCGCAGATTGGATCCGAGAGTATCTTCAGGATGATGTTGATGGATCCTATGTGATTTCCCTATCCCTTTTGGCCAAATTTTGCATTTAATGTCATTTATTATCATTACAGGGTAGATTTAGGGTAGAATTAACGCGTGTACGTGCCTTAGTGGCACGTACACATCTGGAAAACGGATACTTATACACATACATGTTGAAAATATAGGTATATGCATGCATACACATTGGAAGGGACTCATATGCATTGGGAGGAACATGTAGATACACACACACATGCATGCCAAAATGAACTTGTAGGCATCATTCTCGATGTATATGCGCTGGGGGAGGGTGTAGGCTAGGTGGGAAATCAATTAAGGGTGTATGCGCCAATATGGATGCGTAGGCACTAGCAGGGGTGGGTACATGCCTTAGGCACATATACATTAGGATAGGCGAGCAGGAGTCCATAGGGGTGCGTATGTGCTAGAGGAAAGACTTAGCCAATTTTTTGTAGAAAAATAAGATATGCATAAAAGGATGTGGTTCAAAATTTTCTAGAGGAAAGTTTAAAAGTAGCACTTAGAAGAATAAAATAGAAGAAGGTAGATAAAATTTAAAACATAATAAGTGTATTTTACTTTTTGTATGTATGATTTCCAGCCCTTTATACTAGGGAGCTATAGGGGTGATTGGCTGCTATAGAGGAATATTTTGAGGAGGAGGACAATGAGATTTTGGGCATCCTCTTCTATGTGATTGGTCTAGATCATGTGGCCAGTATGCCACATATTAATCTGGACCATGGCCTCCTCACAGCCTTAACTGAGAGGTGGCACATTGAGAGCCAATGTTTTTGGCTCTTGACTAATGAGATTACTATTACGCTAGAGGATGTATGAAGAATTTTGTGGGTGCCCATCCAGGGTCAATTGATCAAGTATGAGAGCTGTAGGACTAAGATCTCAACTTTTTTATTTGAGTTATTCATAGTGGAGGATATACTTCACCAAGGTATGACTATGAGACTATATCAGTGTATAGTAGACCTGGAGTTAGATCAGGTAGTGGTTTATCTAATGGATGTTATGTTTGTGGAGCATATTTTCATGTTAAAGTGTGGTACACCTTCTATATGTTACACTCGGGTATTTTTACAGCGGTCCCACTCACCGGTGAGTGGGTCAGGGGGGTGAAGCCCCCGAAGCAAATTTTCATGGGTGGTTTATTAACCCATGGGTAATGGGTAACCGTTATGGGCTGTTTTTGGGACCATGTTTTTTCGGTACCCATTGTTTTGTAAAAACACCTCTTCGGTTACCCATAGGTTTATGGGACAGTTTTGTTTTTCCCCATGGTTTTGATACCCACGGTTTTGTAAAACTGTTTAAGCAGTTGTCTATTTATATGGTCTTATGCACATGATAGATGTACAAGAAAATCTATTACAGATGTGTTTTGAATTCGGGTGTGAATTCTATAGAGTTTGTTGAGCATAGCTCCAAACGGATCTGGGTATTTTATTGAGAGAGTGGAGGCTTGTAATAAAATCTGAGCAAGTGATTCTTGGTGGACGTAGTGTCAACACCAATCCAACATTATGATAATTCTTCACCGGGAACTCCTCGTGCTATGATTATTTACTAATGCACAGCCTTTAGTTTGGTGGATGTAATCTGGAAACAAAACAACAACCAAACACAAGAATACCATCAATTATGATAAGACGGAATGATGACAAATCTGAAATATTAAAGTAAATTATAATATTAACATGAAATTGTTACAATCTCACCCATGAGGTACTTCAACAAGACTATGGGAGAAACTTTACAATTACACCTCTCGATGGCTTCTTCAACACACCTTTAACTGATGGCTTCCTTTGCACACTTCCTACAATATTTCTCACTACTTCTTTCTATGCTAAATGAGGGGGGTGGCCTCTCTATTTATAGAACTTCCAGGCTTATCCATACTATCTCTAAGATAGGATAAGAAATCCACTCTGACGAATCATATTCCATACCTTAACTCTTATCTGTACATGTAAGCTTATCTCTTAAGATAAGATAAACCTTATCATTTTACATGGGTTCCACATTTTTAGACTTTTTACAAATAAAATACACAAAATATTTATGACCTCACTCCTTGTCCTTATTACCAATATAATATTTCTAATTCCTAATCATGTAGACCCTACTTCTCTAATTACCCAAACTTTGACATTTTAACATTACCGGACCACTTACGACAAATATTTACTTTTTACAACATTCCTATTGTACTTTGACTGTTACCATACTCCACATTATTGGTGACACCGTACTGACGGCACCGTTATCTTCTATCAGACGCTACTACTAATTATACTTAACAACATCCTATTCTTAATACATACATTAATGAAATAGAAATTATGGAGGAAAATTTTAGTGATCTTCCCCCTTCTTAGCTTCTACTTCGTCCTCGGAGTAGACTATTCTGGTGCTTGGAAAATCTTCAACTTGTCATGGTTGACCCATTTCGTAATGGGAGTGCCATCCAATTCCTCCAGTCGGTACGTACCATTTTCATGCACAGCTGCTATTTTGTAGGGCCCCATCCATTTTGGAAGAAATTTTCTCTATCTTCTTTTTTTGTATCTGGAATCATATACTAGGACCAAGTCATTCACATGAAATGGAGACCATCGGATCTTTTGATCAAAGTATTCCTTCTGCTTCATTTTCTTCTTATGGCTTGTATCCTTTGCTATTTCTCTCATTTCCTCTAGCAAATGAAGATGTACCAACCTTTCTTTTACTGAATCACTTTCATCCATCCTTTCATTTTTCATAACTCTCACAGTGGGAATATCAAACTCAATAGGAAGAACTGGATCAATGCCATAGGCCAACTGAAATGGGGAGTATCCTGTTGCTGACTTTGATGTTGCCCTATATGCCCACAATGCTGCATGAATCCTTTTATCCCATTTATGTACCTGCAAGGCTGCATCTTTTGCTAGAATTTGACACAGCACAAAATTTGTTCGTTCCACCTATCCATTTGTGCTTGGCTTGTATGTTGTTGCCTTCCTATGCTTAATAGAAAACTTATTGACTAGGGCTTCTACCACCTCATTAATGAAGTGGCTTCCTTGATCTGTTACAATTTCTAATGGACAACCAAATCTGGTGACAATGCGTTCATATATGAACCTTGCCACTTCATCCATGGAAGCTGTTTTCAATGGCCTAGCTTCAACCCACTTGGTTAAATAATCTGTGGCAACTACAATATACTTATTTTGGCGTGATGTAGTTGGAAGTGGACCTACAATGTCTATTCCCCACTTTTCAAAGGGACCAAGTGGAAGAATAGGACATAATGGAGCTGATGAAGTCTTACAGTTACCATGTGTTTGAAAAATATCACATGTCTTACAATAATTATAACAATCTTTAAAAAGAGTGGGCCAGTGATAACCTGCATCCAAGATCCTTCTTGCTGTAAGTTGTCCAGAGAAGTTCCCTCCACATGTACCATTGTGGAATTCTTCTAGCAGCTCCTTTCCTTGATCACGTCCAACTGCCCTCTTGTACTGTCCATCAGGTCCTATTCGAAATAATGCTCCATGCAGAATAGAATATGGATGACTGGCTTGAGTAATCTTTCTCTTAGTCTTTGCATTGGCACCATCAGGAAACTTGAATTCATTCAGATAATTCCAAATATCTATGTATTCACTAGGGATTGTGTCAAGGGAGAACAATGCTGCATCGGGAAAATCATCATCATCACAAGATGATCCTAAACCATCATAGGCTCGAGAGAGTGCATCTGCATTGACATGCTTCTTTCCTGGCCTATCTATAATATCAAATTCAAATTCTTGTAGCAAAATTATCCATCTTGCTATCCTCCCTGATGGGTTAGGCTTATTGACAATATATTTCAGAGCCTGATGATCTGTTACAACTATAAATTTCTTGCCCTAGCAAGTAATTTCTAAACTTCTTTACAGCAAAAATGATAGCCAGAGCCTCTTTTTCAGTTACAGTATAGTTTACCTCAGCACTGCTCATTTGTTTGCTCCCAAAGTAAATTGGATGTTCATTCCCATTTTCATCCTTTTGGCTCAAAGTACTTCCTAGTGCTGCATCTGAGGCATCAGTGTACACAATGAATGGCTTGCTCCAATCTGGATTCTTCAAAACAGGTGAAGACACCAGGGCTTCCTTCAATTGTCCAAAAGCTTCATGCGCCTTATTTCCTGGTTCATAAGTAACATCCTTCTTCAAGAACTGGGTTAGTGGCTGTGCAATCTTTGAGAAATTCTTGATGAACCTTCTATAGTAACCCACATGGCCTAAAAATGATCTCAACTTACTTCTATTCATAGGAAATGGTAAATCTTTGATTTTTGAAACTTTATCAGGATCAGTACCAATACCATCTCTGGATACAACATGCCCTAACAAAACGCCTTTAGAACATCCAAAGACACACTTTGTAGGGTTTAGTGAGGCTTGTGCTTCATCTAACCTTTGAAATGTTGTCTCCATCTGGTGCAGGTGGTCCAACTTGCTCCCATAGATGCAAAAATCATCCAGAAATACTCTGATGAAGGTCCCAATGTAGGGTTCGAACACCCTATTCATCAAACGCTGGAATGTTGCTGGAGCATTACACAACCCAAAAGGCATAACTCTATAGGCAAACGTTCCCCAAGGAGTGGTGAACGTGGTCTTCAGCTGATCTTTCTCTGCTATACGAACTTGGTTGTAGCCGCTATATCCATCAGCAAAACTATAGCACTCCTGGCCAGCTACTTCGTCCAAGATCTGATCTGAAAATGGAAGAGGGTAATGATCCTTCTTTGTTGCCTTATTGAGCTTCCTGTAATCAACACAAATGCGTAGCTTCCCATTCTTTTTTATTGAGATCACAATGGGAGAAACCCATTCTGAATTCTCCACAGCAAATATGAATCTTGCATCAAGCAACTTATCTATTTCTTCTTTTACAGTCTTGGAAAAATTAGGATTCATTCTATATGGCATTTGCTTTATGGGCTTAGCACCATCTACCAGCTCAATAGAATGTTCTACCCAACTTACTTGACGGAGTTCCTTGTAATCAAAAGTGAATAGGTGTATGTACCTTCGAAAGAGCTGGAGGTAGGATTCCTTCTCACTCTCCATCACAGCATCACCAATCTTTATTTGTTGGAGATGATCATCAACTTCTTCTTTAGATAATTTTATGGGGTCATGAGTTGGTGTGACTGGAAGGATATCCATGACTGAAACATCCACCTCACTTTCTTCATCTTCAGTGTCCACTTCACTAGTACTAGAGTAATCAGAGGATGTCCAATCATCAGTTTCATCACTTGAATCCACAGGTTCTGCTTTATGATGTCGAGGGATCACATTTATCTTCACCCTCTCTCTACCACGTCCAAGTGTCATGAAACCTTCATTCCAGTAGTTTTCTTGCATGAACTCTCCTTAGCCATGGTCTTCCCAGGAGCATTGGGTACACAACAGTACCATTTTTCATCACCTGAAAGTTTACCACACATACAACACCCATAACAGATATTGCCACATTTGAAACTACACCTTCTGGTTTAGTTTTTCCCTTATTTAATGACCTTAACATAAGTGTTGAAGGGCGATCAATTTTTAAACCCAACATATTCATTACAGACTCGGTCATTACATTAACTGCAACACCTCCATCAACTAAGACATCATGAATTGAAATACCATTACATAATACCTCAGCTTGTGGAGCATAGGGATCTGCCTCTGCCTCCAAAACAGGGACCTCAACCTCCTTCCTTCTTCGAGCATTGAGTCCACCTCGCAACTCCCGCCTCTTCTCAGAAGACATAGCCAAGAGTTGACCATATGTAATATTTGCAGGCCTTTTGGACAGATCTTCCAAGATGGAGTATGGTCCTTGCCCCTGTGAAATCAGAAAATCCTGCACACCCAACTTTCTTCTCCTATGTTTCTTACTAGTTTCTCCTTTCATCTTCTTAGGATCAGTTCCATCTTGATTATCTTTTTCTTTCTTTCTTTTTGTTACAAACACATCTACTTCATTATTTCTACTCTTATCTACTACATCAAGAGAATTCACAGGTGCTTTTCCTTTATCATTATCTCTTGTACCAGATGTAGAAGCTCTATCTGGACAATTATACTTATAATGACCCTTTTTATAACAACCATAACAAACAACTTCAGAAATATTTCTTTTTGGACCTCTATCTCCTCCCTGAGAACTAAATTCCTTTCCTTGAAGAAGATTAATAGTTAACTGGCCCATCTTTCTAAGCAGATCTTCATACTCAGTAGATGTACTAGGAGAAATATTTGTGCTCACCAGGGAGTGGTTGTGGATTCTGGACCAAAGGTGCTGGTGTAGGCTCTACTTTAACAACAATTTCTTTGGGCTCCTCTTCCATGCTTTCTTCTTGCCTTCTTGCAATCTCCTTTGCTTGTTCAATGGTAGCTGGGCGGTCATACTTCACTCGTTGTCTGATCTCTGGCTTCATCCCAAGAATGAAGTGCTTACAGAGGAGATTATCCACGCCATTCATCAACCCATCCGCTAGTCCTTCCTTCCGGATCTGGGCATCGAGCTTCCTCCTTAGCTCTAGAACACGAGCATGATAATCCCTTATCTTCTCCTTCTCTCCTTGGGGATAGCTTTGTGATCTCGATCATGAGGTCTGCATATCTCTGTTGTTCACCAAATTCTTCAAGAAAACTTTCAGTTAATAAATCCCATGAATTTTTCACATTATCACCTAGTGTTTCAAACCACCTAAGTGCTGAACCATCCAAAAAGGTAGGAAAAAACTTCAGTCCATTGTTCCCTTCTTATAAGGCCATTACAAATACAAGATCGCTTAAACTCTTGAATGAAAGAAGAAGCATCTTCATTAGATTGAGCTGAAAAAACAGGAATCTTTCCCATTTTCAAAAGTAACCACCGTGAAATACCAACCCACAAGTACAATCAACAAGACTTATGTGCACAAATAATTGGAATTACTATAGAAATGAATTTACACCTTTCTACAGTAAAATAGAAATGACCATAGTAAACTATGGTAAAACTTGACTTACTGTGGTAAAAACTGACTTTACTGTGGTAAACACTATTCACGATAAAAAGTGAAGTTACTGCGGTAAATACTATTCACGGTAAAAAGTGACTTTACTGCGGTAAATACTATTCACAACAAAAAATGACTTTATCATGGTAACTACTATTCACAGTAAAAATAACTTTACCATGGTAACTACTATGCATAGTAAAAACAAGGTTATCCTCCAATTGATTTTTGACTAAGTGGGAATATCTCTCCAGAAAATCCACCAACGAGGAATGGTCCTATCAACGGAACCAAAATGTCAACACCAATCCGGCACTATGATAATTCTTCACTGGGAACTCCTCGTGCTATGATTATTTACTAATGCACA
The DNA here is from genome assembly GCA_019776745.2 of Taxus chinensis. Classification (NCBI taxonomy): domain Eukaryota; kingdom Viridiplantae; phylum Streptophyta; class Pinopsida; order Cupressales; family Taxaceae; genus Taxus; species Taxus chinensis. The sequence continues at coordinate 557,502,646 of CM034152.1, read as the reverse complement.
ACCTTTAGTTTGGTGGATGTAATCTGGAAACAAAACAACAACCGAACACAAGAATACCATCGACTATGATAAGACGGAATGATGACAAATATGAAATATCAAAGTAAATTATAATATTAACATGAAATTGTTACAATCTCACCCATGAGGTACTTCAACAAGACTATGGGAGAAACTTTACAATTACACCTCTCGATGGCTTCTTCAACACACCTTTAACTGATGGCTTCCTTTGCACACTTCCTACAATATTTCTCACTACTTCTTTCTATGCTAAATGAGGGGGGTGGCCTCTCTATTTATAGAACTTCCAGGCTTATCCATACTATCTCTAAGACAGGATAAGAAATCCACTCTGACGAATCATATTCCATACCTTAACTCTTATCTGTACATGTAAGCTTATCTCTTAAGATAAGATAAACCTTATCATTTTACATGGGTTCCACATTTTTAGACTTTTTACAAATAAAATACACAAAATATTTATGACCTCACTCCTTGTCCTTATTACCAATATAATATTTCTAATTCCTAATCATGTAGACCCTACTTCTCTAATTACCCAAACTTTGACATTTTAACATTACTGGACCACTTACGACAAATATTTACTTTTTACAACATTCCTATTGTACTTTGACTGTTACCATACTCCACATTATTGGCGACACCGTACTGACGGCGCCGTTATCTTCTATCAGATGCTATTACTAATTATACTTAACAACATCCTATTCTTAATACATACATTAATGAAATAGAAATTATGGAGGAAAATTTTAGTGTCGACAATAGCCCAAATTAGGTGAACCACATTAAATCTTGTCTCTCTGTGTTGTGTTATTTATTCTGCACTTTTATTTGCGATCTGTAATATTTTTTGCATATTAGTTTCTACTGTTACGATTCTGTAAGGGATTATTCCACATATTTTATCTCTTATTTCCTAACAATGGAATTTTTCAGTGGCATTCTTCTTACTGACAAGACCAGTGCTACATTCCCTCTTGGTCTTATCGTATTAGTACGTGGATTGATCGAGGGCAAGTGATATTGTTGGGGCCAATGTATACTGGCCCATTTGTAGTAGTATCTCGACCTTATCACCTACTACCATCAGAAGACGGTAGGCTTGATAAGATTATTGTAGATATGGGATTGGGACCATATAGCCATTGTCTATGCCATAGGAATTTTACGAGATCATTCCCTAAAGGAGCAACTTGGGACGGATTGGGTTCTAGCCGGAGATGACGTTAAGTCTAATATAGGAGATTCCTATCATTATCGGTGAGATTTCAATGAGCTGCAACATGTGAGGATAGTATGGAGGCCCTATAGACATTTCCAGTGGCCAAAGAATGGTTTTAAGCTTAGCATGGCCATGGTAGATCATTTTATGTTTGGGAGCCGATGCTATGTTAGAGAGTTTTATAGAGTAGATAGGTGCAAGAGGAATTTTGATCTTGTTTAAGATGTTTCACGACATGATAGGTGATACGACTACAAATCTCAGGAGGTTTTTGACATAGGTCCACAGATTCAGATGGATAGAATCGGGGCCAGCTATGAGCAGATAGTTTCATTACCATGGGTACCATTGAGACATGTTAGGGATCCTAGATGTTCAGTTGAGTATGGACCGTGTTATTTAATAGTATTACCTTGTCGATTGACCATTCCATGGGAAGCCTTGGATGCAGGAGTTAGGCCACCGTAGGAGGGGCACCTAGATAGTGATGATGAGGATGAGGATAGGGATGATGATGATGATCCCTTTGATGGGTAGCATCACGATGGGGGTGGGAGACAAGGTACTCCACCGTGTCAGGCATAGTGATAAGGGCCAAGGCCAAGATAGAGATAGTTACCTTCAGTGCCTCATATGTAATTGCCTCCAGTTGGTATACTAGCTGGAGTTATTATTCCATTGCATTAGATTTGTCTAGTGAATTAGTAGAGTCCTCCCCCTCATGCTCTAGGGTAGAAAATTCCTAGAAAACATACCCCATAGAAGGGTCCTACCCCTAGTCCGCCACATGGTGTTAAAGGAGACAATGGTGGACATGATCTACAACAAGTTATAACTATACAAATTTAGATGAAAGTAGAGAGAGATCAGGTCAGGGAACAACTTCAAGTGGTTACCACAGAGTGAGACTAGGCTAGAGCAAAAATACATGTTGTGACCTTAGAGAGAGATCAAGCCAGGGCCCAGACTAGTTAGGGAGGTAGCAGAGATGGAACTGCATGGTTTCAACAGATCCAACAACTAGCTTCTTAGAGTACACAGATTATTAGATTATTACAACAATATCAGGAACAGGTCCAACAGTTAGTAGTTCAAAGGGATTAGGCCCAGGCTAATGTCCAGGCCCTTACAATAGAGAGAGACCAAGCACAGGATCAAGAGTAGGCTATGACTATAGCTAGGGATCTTCTATGTGTTGTGGTGACACAGACTTAGGTGGATGTGGCATGGGTTACAGGAGAGCGTGATGCTCTACAGTAGGCCTCCTCAACAGTTGGGATGAACTAGATTTTGTCAGATGTTATGAGGGCTAGCGGTGATGCCTCCTATTATAAGGTGACATACTACAAGGTAGTTCTTGAGTAGTTGAGAGTGACACCCTTTGATCAGTTAGATGTGAGTAGTTCTAGATCCAAGTCCTAGAGGACTTATTAATCAGCGAGATCAGTGCAATAACCCACAGTTCAACAAAGTGTGGCAAGCTCGGCTGGGCCATCTCATCAGCAACATCCTCCTCCTCTGGACCATAGACCAGACCATATAGGAGAGGGCGAGAGTCATGGATGACTCTCCCTTTAATTTTGTTGTATACTGAAAAATGTATGTACCTTTGATGTATACCTCTTATGAAGACTCAATGTTGAATGATCATGTATAATGTATCATTTTTTGGATTATGCCTCCTGATAAAGGCCTATCTTGATTCATGCCCTTGATGGAAAATATTTCTATAGATGATGTAAATATTTCTAAGAAATAAATTTCATACATATATATGGACATTTGATGTTATATTTTTCATGTTTTTATATGATTGATGATGATGATTATATCATGATGTTTTATGATTTTACTTGTTATGCATATATCATGATAGAAGCTGATGATGTATCACATGTTTTTAATATATGATATATCCTTAGATAATATCATGTGTTTTGTGTTGGACAAGAAACCTTATTCTCGTGCAGGTGAGTGCTTTGATACTGAATGCCACCAGCAACCTCAAATTATGAAGGGCTTAAGGATCCTCAAATGTGGATGTAGATTTGCGGGTGCCAAGAAGAGAGATGGGTGATAATGCATGAAAAAACTCAAACATATATGATTACATCAATATATGTGGGGTCTACCTAGACAATTCTAGTTTCAAGAGGCTATGAACTCCCTTAGAGGATGTCAACCCCCGTGTATAGAAACATGGAAATAAATGATGACCAGTAGATAGCATGCAAAAGCGTAGAAATAAAAAATGCCAAGCAAATGGAATGACGAGGGCACTTAGTTGGTGCTCTGATATAGAGATGAAATGGGCATTGAGATGGTAAGATGTTGAAAAACATCAAATCTTTCCCAACAATGTCAAAGTTTTTTCCAACACTCCTCACCTCACCTCTAACTTCTAACAATGGAAAAGGTTTGCGTTGACCTCAAATTTGCAAAACTGTATTTAAGAATTTTTCTTATTGTTTTTGAAAGAGGGGGGGAAAGACCTATATTTATAGCTTAGAGATGTGATTAACCAAGGGATGTTAGGTAATCCTGGTTTACAGGGGTAACCTTGATTAAAATTTATGATTTGAATGAGAATAGATTTGATATGGATCAGGATTTGAGTGAGGGGCTGACATGATTTGAATAATTCGGTGAGAAGAATAGGAAGTGATATTGAGTGGGGAACATGATTGAAATAGTGGGTGGAATATTGGATGTGATACATATTTCTCTACATGATTTAAATTATGAGTGGGAATCATGATTTAAATAAAGGAGGAAATGATTTAAAGGGTTGGATTGAGGATAAAGGAGTGGATGGACTCATGACTTAAATAATTTTTGAATGATAGGAATAAATTTGGAATATTTAGATATCAAGGATTAATTAAGTTTAAAAGTGAATAATTTAAATGAGACTAAGATTAATTAATGAAACATGTAGGTTTGTAGTGGGAAATGGGATTCAAATGGGTAATCCTGTTGATAGGAGAGAAAACGTGGGGTGAAGAAGAGGAATGATACAAAAAATGTGTGTCTACATTTTCCCCGTTTTGTATGAGTGGTTTGTGATGGGCAAGCCACGAGACAAAAATGATGAAAATATTATTGCTCGAGTGTTCCCCCTCAAACTTGGGATTATGGATGAGCCAAGGGGATGTTAATCACTTGGTTGAAAGAGATAGATGGTAAGTGGTAAAGATCGGGTGGATGCCTGAAAAGAGGGACAAAATAATGAAAAATATGGCATAACACATTGGTAGAGGAAAATTACAGTCTCAATAGAGACATGGATTACAATGTTGTACGGAACTAGTGAGTGGGTGAAGACTACTACAGTATGGATGCAAACCATGATGGCCAATGGGTCATAGGAAAACATTAAAGTATATGTAACTAAATGTGAAAGGTATGTGAAATCCTTCAAATGAGAGGAATCGAGTGAAAAATCATGCATCCACAAAAGGGACAAGGATGAAAATGATGATGCCCCAACACAGGGAAAAGAAGAGTGGTTTAAAAGGTGCCCCATTAGAATATAGATGGTGAGGACAATATTTCCCAAGAAGGGGGTGAATAGTATTGAAGAGAGGTTTCCCCATAAGGAAAATTTTTTGTTAATAAGAAAGACCTGTTTAATATGAAAATTGGGTGGAATATTACAATTGATGTTTGCCAAGAAAAAATTAGAGTCAGACACTTGTCCAGGGAAAAGGTGAGAGGTGATGGGCATCATGGTATCCTTGAAGATGAAAATACCATTGGAATAAATTCTTCAGAAATGGATATGATGATGCCCCTATGAGATGGCTGATACGAGGATAGAAGAGGTGATATAGCTCTTGAAATTGAGGAGAGATCAATGTTGCAGAGAGAAGGATGAGAATGGGGAGTAATGAAATGGATTGGTGTTGGTGCATAAATGGTCAAACATCAGAATCAATTGTGAATTGTAGGTATGAGATATGTGTTGAAGGAATTAATGAGAAAGAGAAAAGGGAATGGACATGAGTAGTAGTTGATTACGAGAAGTGTAAGAAAGGTTGAAGGTAAAGGAGACAAGGGAATGGACTATATTAGATGGAGATGGATGAGGAGAAAAAAAGGAGTGAAAAAGGAGGAATAGAGGATAATAAAGATGGAGGAGAGGAGAAGGGATGATACAGGAAGAAGTAAATGAAGAAAGAAAAACAAGGTGAAAATTGAGGGAACTAGATCATGGTGAGGAAATTCAAGGTAAAGAATATGGAACAGACCGCATGGAAATACATGTGGATAGTGAGATGATAAACAATATGGGGTAACAATGCTAAGAGCCAGGTTATCAATGGGGAAGTTAGAAGGAAAGGTAGCGTAAAAAGGGGATGAAGATGATACAGAGGAAGTGAAATAAGATGAGGAGTAAAAAGGAGGAGAGGAACAACAAAGAAAATGATGCAGAAGGAAGGAAACCAAAAACAAAGATAACTAGTTAAGATTGCACAAGTATCAGGAACATAAAGAGAAGTTGGAGGGGAGGAATGACACAAATTGGAAAGGAGGTGGAGAAGCATGAGACGAGGATAGAAGGATTCATGAGAAAATTAAGAAAGGGTGTAAGATTAAAATAGTAAATATATTGAAGCTCGAACAAAGGGAAGATAGGGAGGTGGGGAAGAAAAAGGGGGGAAGGGATACTGGAGGCAATGCCAACAAAGGGATGTTAGGATAAATCCACCGATAATGATCGGTAGGAAAAGGATGGGGTGAAAATTGAGAAGATGGAGAAAATAAATGAGGAATGGAAAAGGGAACACCAATGAAGGGATGTTACGAGAAGTCCCCATCTAATGATCTAGTGGGCACAAAGAAAGGATGGAATGAAAATAGAATGGAGGATGTGTAGAAAGAGGGAATAGGGAATTCCACACAGAATGGGTATGAGTGATGAAAGAATTTAGGAGATGTCAACCTATAACTATTAATTTGAGGGATAAATGGAAGATGGAATGAAATAATGTTAGGAGGTGATCAATGTGTATGAAAAATGGAGGGTAGGTATGGGAATAGATATGAATGGGAGAACTCAAGAGGATGGAGTGGAAAGGATGTAAAGAAAAAGGAGGGATAATGGAAGATTTTTGATATGTTAGGATGAAGATGAGGAGAGGATGTAGAGGATGAGGATGAATGAGGTAAACGCATGAGGCAAATCAAGACATGAAAAAACCGTTATGGTAGGAAATTGGTTAAGTAAGATTTCCAAGTGAGGGATGATGGAGATGAAGTGCTGGTAGGAGGATGTGGTGTTTGTGATAATGGAAGATGAGGTGAGAGGACATGTGATGATGGAAATGATGAGAAAATGTAAACAATGGGAATGTGGATTGATGGGGAAATAAAAGATGAGATATTATCCTTAAGAGGGAATCTTAAGTAAGATTTCCATGCCACATGAGTGGTTAAGTAATATCACCAAACCGGATAGTGAAGATATGTAAGGTGAAAGGAGAGAATGTATTGGGTACAAGGGTGGAGTGATTGGTTGAAAAATATGATTACGACGAGAGGCGAGAGAAATAAGATGAGGGAAATATGATGGGATGTGGAAGGGTCAGATGACAAACCAACCTTAAGAGGGACTCTTAAATAAGAGTGACATGCGATGGGGATGGTTAAATAGGATTGTCAAAGCCAAAGAAGAAGAAGAATGATGAAAATAATGAGCATTGTATGCTAAAATGGAACAAGAGATGAAAGGAGGTGATAATAAGGAAAATAGGAGTGTGACATGAGTGGATGGAGGAACATATTAGTGTAGATGGAGAGTGTAAGGAAAATCATTAATTAGGATGCCCATGTTGTGAGAGTGATGATGCAAGAGCATGTCGAGCGGAAGAGATGGAGTTGAAATGACATTTGTAGTGGTGATTTTCGTTTGATGGAATTAGAAATGGTGAACGAAGTTTCTATAGCATTTGCAGGATCTTAGGAAAAGTATATACCTCAACCAAGATGTTCTTGTGAAAGGGGTGATTAAGAAATATCGTCAAGCTGAAAATAAATGACTGTAGAAATCAGAAGGAGGATAAATGGATCACAATAAAGGGGATGATGACCATGATGTGGGGATTTGGAGTTGAGGAGCAAAGAGAAATGGATCAATACAATTCTAATTGCTAGAGATATCCTCAAGTAGGATTTGTAAACTGCAATGGGGATCAAGTAGAATTTCTAAACTGAAAAGTGTATTAGTGAGATAATTCATAGATATTATAGATAGATGTATAATTCGTGGTGTGAAATTTGATGTGATTTTGATAAAATATGACCTTGATGACACATAATCATAGTAAGGAGGATACAAGGAAACCATGCTTCAAATCGGATTAGAGGTAAACAAGATAAGGACCACTAAAGGCATTTCAATTACATATAATAAAAGGTATTAACACATAACAAATGATAGTTACTTATACCGACACACCATGAGGGAAATATGGATGAAATATTATCATGAAGCTAATGTCGACATGGCAAAGGGATTTGAGATGTAACTTGTATGCAAGAAGATGGATCTCCATAGGTGGTTGTTCCTATAACTATGATCCAACTCTGAGAAGGGGAAAGATGCAAACTGATGAATGTGGGAAGTCTGTAATGTACATGAGAAAGATGATCGATGCGGGAATATTTCTTAGGATGGTATGATATAGATAAGGATGATCAATGCAGGAAGCCTTTGCTCCATGATAAGAGAGTAGCCATCCTTCGAGGGTATACTCTACATTTATTTTTGCATTTGGATTTTTGACTTTTGATTTTAGATGAAGGATAAGATATGCATGATAGATATCCTTTGGGGGATCAGTCTATTTTTATGTTATATGATTTTTGTCAACAACTTTTAGGATCTATTTTTTGGATAAGATAACATGAGATATGAGTATCCCTAATTTGTACTTTCTTTTTTTGGATGAAGAAGAGCTAGGTATAGATAGGTAGACCACGTAGGAAGGGATAAAAATGTAGAAGAGACATCCTTGGACCCTTTGCATGGCTTCAATAGGTGAATGAGAGGGTGATGGATGTAATAGATCGTGGAGTTCTCACCAGAAAGGTAGAACCTATCCATAAGGAAAATGCTATGGATAGAGCTATGAAGCCCATATTTAAGGTCATGACTAGGAAAGTGATGACACATCACATAATTCCAAATCATTATAATGATAGATGGAAGAGGTTCTTGATGGAGGAACGATCTAAATATATGACTTAGTACTCATTGGTAGATATGCTAACAATAGACTGGTCGCAAGGCCAATGTATTAAGAGGTTATGTCTCTGGTTTACCACCAAGGGAGCAAAGACATTAAAGTTGTGAATGGATGATATGATAACTTGCAAAGGATTATATGTGATAGAAAAACGAGAAATAAGACTATGTTCTTAAGGAAGTGAAAATATGACCACAATGGTGGAATTTGATGAAAATAAATGGCACCCCACAAGAGACACAAATATGGCCACAATGGTGGACCTTGATGAAAAAAGGGGGCCCTCAATGGAAGGAAAAAATGGCCACAAATGTGGACTTGATGAGAAAATATGGTACCCCAAAAGAGGCACAAATATGACCACAATGGTGGACTTTGATAAGAAAATAAGAAGAAAAAAATGGTCCCTCAACGGAAGGACAAACATGCCTCAAAGGAGAACTTCGATGAAAATAAATGGTCCCTCAATGGAAGGAAAAATATGGCCTCACAGGAGGAATTTGATGAAAATAAATGGTCCCTCAATGGAAGGACAAATATGGCCTCAAAGGAGGACTTTGATTGAGATTTGGACTTGAGAAAAGTTGGATTAAGATTGGAGGAGATAGATCAGATAAAATTTGATTAGATTAAATAAGGTGATGTCAAAAGTGAATTAGCCCAACATTAAGGTAGTTGTATGGATGGATAAGAGATGAATTGATGCAAAAGGGATGCTAAGGATGAGGGGAGGATGTATCCCTAGTGAGGGAGATTATATAAGACAATATGAGTTAGTGGATGTCGAAGGAGTTTAGATAGGATTGTTATGGATTTGGATTGGATACATGGTTTGAAACCATAAGGGATATTGGAAAGATAAACATTATTGACAAATAATGAAGGACCTTCCTTACGAGGGATGTCATGTGCAGGAGAGATATTAAGGGATGATGTGGATGGATGAATAATGGGAAACCTGATGGATGGGATACAAATTGGATTAGATGTAGATGGAGAAGGATATCCCCCTAAATGTGGAAATCATATTTCTCAATGAGATTATGGATTATTATTTGAAAGGCCTTACAATGTTAAATGTCATGGCCAGGGTAAGATGGTAAGCGCAAATGTAATTAGGATTGAACCATGATGGCTTTGGACTATAGGAATTAAAGGATTTAATGGGAGGAAGCATGTATGACATATACTTGAATTAAATATCCAAAGGATGTTTGCATAGGACCCCATTGAAGTGTCATGGGGAAGGAAAATCTTTGTGGGTTTTGATAGAATATTTTGACTTGGAGTTAGGAGAAGAAGAAGTCATAGATAATATGGGTGAACTAGATGTATTAAAAGATGAATTAATTTTGAGAGGAGGGATAGATTTTTTGGATTGGGATTTATCGTTACTGTAGACACCTATAATTACGCCTAAGCAATTTAAATACTTAAATTGCGCTAATTATCTCCTTTCCCGCAAATTGACAACATATTGTCAATAGCGCTCATCTTCTCTTTCATTGTCGTTAATTGATTACATTAAGCTAATTAATTAAGTCAGGTATCTAACACATACCCTAATTAATGACATTTCATTAATTGACACCTCCTATCTAGTCTAATTAATTATTATTAATTAATTATCCTCCCTTCTCATTAAATCAATAAATCTCTATTTAATTGGTTTAATTCCTTCCTAATGGTCTAAATCACACTAATATCCATCTAAAAGCTTATAAAAGCTTGCACATGTATTTAATTAATCACCTTGATTAATTAATACACCCCCTTTATCCACATGAGCCACTAGAGGACAAACTAAATCCTCCTAAAGCTAACTCAACCTCATCTAAACCCCCCCTTATCCATAACTAACTCGACATCTCCCTTTATCCCACATTCATGAGGATGTATTGAATCCTTTATCCTTTGGGCTATATAAAGATCCCTCCTCCTACCTTTACACCTACACCTAATTCCCTTGAGAAAGAAAAGGAAAGCACATAGTCTTGCACTAAAAGCCTTTTTCCATTCTCAAGCCCCTCCATCATCCATCTTGAAGAGATAAGCCTCACATCCAAGCATCCATGAAGGATCAAAGCAAACAATATTGTTGATTGCCATTAGACTACATAGGTCCACTTGATTTAATTAGGCAAATAGAAGAATAGAGTTCTTGATTTGCATTATGCTTGATTTCATTATTTCAAAGTTATGATGCTAATGTAGGCCTTGTTCATTTCTTCATCTTGATGGTACTTTCTTCTTGTTTCTAGTTAGGTTAGGGAACTATTTTAGGTGGTAGCTTCTTACTTTCAATCTAACCTAGAAAAATAATAAGTGTACATAGTTACAAGATGTATTAGATGAAGGTATTTACCCTAAAATAGATGTTTTAACATTGGATTGCTGAAAATAGGGACGAACTGACTTTTTACAAGGATGCATAGGAGATTTTTAGGGATGCTTACCACGAGCCTTAGATTTCTATAGAGAAGATTTACCTATGGCTGGGATGATAATTATCTCAACTAGAGGATCTAAAGATTTTTGTGGTGTAGGTGCAGATATTAATGGAGAACTTGGTGTTCATATGATGTGATTAATAAGGTCTATGTGAGATTTGGATTGTGTAGGTTTTGATTTGGTCAATGTGGAAATAGTTGATTTTTGAATAGGAGAATATACCCACTTGTGTTTATCTCAAGTGGAGGTGTTTGTTTCATAAGTTTTCCAAGGGGTATATTTGATGGAGTTGCAAATCGAGAGGATTTGGTCATTGTGATAAAAGGATTACGTAAAAAATATTGGGATAAAACAGGTCATGTGGCCATGGGAAAGGATATAGGTAAAGATGTCAAGGTAGGGATAAGTGGATTTGTTGATATGATAGATGTAGGGTTAGTTGGGATGGATAGGGAGGTGGTCCTAATTGGGATATTTAGAGATGTAAGTGATGTGGTGGCATGTATGTTTGATGTGGATGTTGTTAAGGGGATGAATATGACAGGTTGAGGCACAACAGATGTGGATGAAGTAATATGTATAGTCAAGGTCGATGTGGATGTGGTAAAAGTAGGGATAGATGGAGATGTGGTCACAATAGTTGATGTGGTGGGCACATAAAAAAGTTTAGAAGGAGGAATTGTGATTGACTATAAGGATGGTATAATGGGTAAAGGTGGAATAGATATAGGTAAGGTAGTCAAACGTACTGAAGGGGATGTGGTAACTGATGGAGTAGCCATGATAGGTAATGCAAGAAATACAGGAGTACTATCAGATGTAGAAGTAGGTGGGAATGGTTGCTTCATATATGTTTCGAATGGGGTTGATGTTTTAGGTGGTGTTACAAAGTTAAATGTGGTTAAATTGAGTTTATTGGGATGGTTGTTGAGATGAGTGATGTAGGTGTAGTAATAGGTGTGTTTGATGCAGATGTGGGTGAAGGCGTAGATGTGAGAGATGTAGGGATAGGTGTGGATATCAATGGGGGAAAAAATAGGTGCTAAGTATGAATTAGATGTGATATATTGGGGCATGGACGAAGTGAATGAAGTAAATGGTATGGTTAAATTTGATGCGGATGTGGTAAGGGTAGGAGTAGGCATAGGTGTAGGACAAGTAGTAAAATTTGATACAAGTGTGATAGTTGTGGATATGATAGGTTCTAAATAAGGAGTGGGAATAATGTGTCTAAGGTAGGAACATGTAGAGTTGGTAATGAGATGAGATATCGATTGATGGTGTCAATGGTGTAAGTATTTGATAATTGAGATGTATAGGGGGTGGCTAGATTCATTGGTGGTTGATTAGGAAAATTTTGTGTAAAAATGTCAAGAGGTTGGCTAGATCAAGTGATGGAGCTATCAATTTAGATATCCCCTTGATTTATGAGTTGTTGGATGTGATATTTGAAGGAATGAAATTTCTCAATGTTGTGACCTTTGAATTGATGATATTTACAATTGTGGGTTTCGTGATACCAAATAGGCTTGGGTTGTGAGTTTTCCAAGGGTCATATGGGAGGAAGTTAGATGGAGTTTACTACCATTAACTTGTCAAATACAAAACTATATGATTCTCCTAAGGGAGTGTAGTTGATTGTTAATTGAGGGGCTCATTTTTAAGGACATGTGTTGGATGTAGATGCAAATGAGGAATTAAAAACCATGGTGTTGGCCACACCTTTAAATGTGTCATTATGTATGGATAGTTTAGTATATTCAATTTTAGATTTGGTTGATCTTAGTTTAAGATGACCCTGCTCAATGACATGGGTTTTGAGTTTGTAAGCCATGATGAAGGCTTCATCAAAGGTTTTGAACGATTGGATTTGCAAGGTAGATGATATATTCTTTGCACATGAATGCAAGAAGATCTTGATGAGTTTAGTATGCGGAAGAGAGAAGGATAGTTGGTTAATAATTTCATGCCATCATGCGAAAAATTTAGTGATGGGCTAGTCTTCAAATTGTTAGATGATGTATAGGTCAACAATAGTAGTTTTGTGTGCAATATTGATCTAAAAGTGCTCTAAGAACAATTGTGCAAGTTGGGAAAAGGAGAATATAGAATATTGTAGGATACTGTTGTACCAGTCCAACGTGGGATTGAAAAAGAAAACGGGAAAAGTGTGAAGAAGTAGGTATTGATCATGTGTAATAAGGTAACACCTATGTTTGAGTGCATGAAGATGTTGTTGTTATCAAAATTTCACCCCCCCAGAGTTAATTTGATAACATGCATCAGAGTTTTTAGTTCCAAAAAAGTAGATTGATTCAGGGGAAAATCGTAAAATTGGCTAAGTCCTACTCAAGGCCACCTGTGGGATAGTTGGAACAATTATACGCGGAAGGTGCGGATCGGACGAAAATCCTCCAGGTGGCCCAAACAGAAAAGGGACATCTGGGACAAATGGACATGAAATGCCCGAATCGGCCGAAAGAAAGAAAATTTGTCCAAGTCCTTTACCGGGAGCAAGCGGGACAAAAGTGCACAAAGGACGCGAACCGGCCGAATCGGGTGAACCGGAAGAATTTGTCCCAAACAGAAAAGGGACATTTGGGACAAATGGATGTGAAGGACACGAACCAGATGGATCGGCCGAAACAAGAAACTTCAGCACAAGGACAAGTGGGACAAAGGGGCGCGCGGGATGTGGATAGCCGAAGGAGCCGAAAGCCAATCAGATCACGCCACGTGTCACCGGCCGAAAAGGGACGAGGAAGCCCATTTCAGACGGATTGGAGGATTCTACCCCGTGAAGCACTGGGACATCCAGGACAAAAGGACGCGGTGGACGTGAAAATCCGGCAGGCCCGTGGACAAATCACAGCATGACACGTGTCGCCAAGGAAAAAGGTCCAAAAGGTCAAAGGGGCGAGTTTTCGAGCACTGATCCGAACCAATGAAATAGTGCCACGTGTCCAATTTTAAAGGGCCCACAAGAAAAGCCTGCGAAAAGGTGGAGAGAAAAAAATTGCTTAGCGAACCAGAGCCTACCACGTGTTGTCCAGATGGCAGAGTGCGGGAAAAGATTTTAAAATCCGTTTTCACCTGTTTTGTGCCCTAAATCTTCAGATCATCATATCTTTCGATCCGGAGCTCGAATTTGCACGTTCTTTATATCAACTGAACGCTGTTGAAGTTCTCTACATGATTCTAGGATCAATCTTGCATTTTGGTGCACTTTAGAGGGAGAAAATTAAGAAAACATCTCTGACACGTAGTGATAGACAGAAGTAATGCTTCGACGACCAACTTTAATGCAGCAGACAGCTCGTCGCTCCTGTTAGACAGCCCGCCATTTTGCTAGGATCCACCACTTCTGTCATAAAGAGATGATTTTAAATGCTACCAAGAAGTGGTTGGGGCAGATTCTGGATTTCCTCTCTCTTCCCTCTCTCATTTCTTGATATATATTGTAAAGAAGAGCTCCTTTAAGGGGTCGGACATTTTTGTTTTGCATCCTCCCTTATTCCCTCACTTGCCAGAGAATTTGTGGAGCTTTCAAACCTCCCATATGGGTTGTAATGCCAGTCTTTTTGCCTCTTGGCCATTGCAATGTACTGTATCGACTCTTGAGCAATAATATATGTGTTGTGATTGACTCTTAACCCTCTCATGTATTCATTGCTGTCATTTTGATCTCTTATTGCAGTTTTGGTTA